>JARYGA010034888.1:0-2500 GCA_030545235.1 Helianthus tuberosus | reverse complement strand
CAAGGCCCGTTCAACACGTTGACCCGAAACGTGAAGCCGTGGCCCGACACCACCATAAAAATGTCCGCGAGCAACGGTGTCAACTTTCGTGGCGATCCGACGTACAACGGGCCCGATCCAAGGCCCAACGACACATCGGGCCCGAACAAGGCCCAAATGAAGACCTCACCCGAGAACGTGAACTCCTGTTCGCAAACCACGTAAGAATGGCCCGTGAACAACCTGTACAAAGTTTGGTGTCGATCCGAGCACAACGGGCCCGAACCAAGGCCCAACGACAAATCGGGCCCGAACATGGCCCGGTCAACACGTTGACCCGAGACGTGAAGCCGTGACCCGATACCACCATAAGAATGCCCGTGAACAACCGTGTCAGCTTTCGTGGCTATACGACGTCGTTTGGTGGTGTTACGAAGAATCCCGAGAAAACGAACGTACCGGGCCCGCAGGCCCGTGGGCCCGAATCCAGATTATTCTTTCCCAAGACCACCGTCAACTTGTCCCGATGGCTCACATGAAGTTTGGTGCCGTTCCGACCTCGTTTGATACGGTTATGGTTGAACCACACGGGCGCTCGGTCCCGACCCGAGCCCAGTCAACGTTTTGACCCGATCAGACCGGCCCGTGACCCGAAACGACCCTACTTGGGCCCTACAACAGCCACGTAAAGTTTCGGGACGATCCGACGTTCTTTCATGGGGTTACGGACAATCCACGCCAAACAAGCGTCACGGGCCGACCGAGCCGGGCCAACGGGCCCTCGGGACCCGAAAACTGAATTTCTTTCATCCAAACACCTTAAAACACGTTACCGAGGTCTCACGCAAAATTTCATGCCAATCCGACGTCGTTTGATGGGGTTTTGAAAAATTATGATTCCTCAAAAATTTAATGTTTGTTCCTGTCACTTAGCTTTTTGTGCAAAATGTATATATAGGGGAGGGGTGGGTGTTGAGCAGCCCATGCCCGGGCAAGGTAGGAGAGCGCCCAAGCCAAAGGAGGCTGGTGGCGCGCATAACAGCCCAAATGCCCCAACGATGACTGAGAACAAGCGCCCCTCTCCCCTCCCTCCCCCCCACCAAGCGCCCCTCCCCCCCACGTTGCCTGCCCACGTTGCCTCGACGACCAGCAAACCTCGAAAATTATGATTCCTCGAAAAATTAATGTCTGTTCCTGTCACTTTACTTTTTGTGCAAAATGTATATATAGGGGAGACCAGGGGCTTGAGCAACCCCTGTGCCCAAGCATGGGCATGATAGAAGCACACGAGACGCGAGGTTTAAAGCCTATACAAGCAAGGCGTCGGTCTCCCCAAGCCCCGTTGCCTATAAATCAAGCCCGATGCCTTGTAAATGCCCCACACGATGCCTACAAGCAACAACGATGTTTGCTAGTTAATCGATCGATGCCCCACACATTGCAGCATGTTGCCTAGTAAACAAGCCATGCTGCCTTGGAAGCGCCCCACATCATGGCATGTTGCCTAGAACGCTGCCCAGCACGCTGCCCTTGTTCCCGCACGACGACCTGAAAGCGTGGCTGACCACGTGCTTGCCTTCAAAAATTATGATTTCTCAAAAAATTAATGTCTGTTCCTGTCACTTTACTTTTTGTGCAGAATGTATATATAGGGGGGTGGTAGTACTCTTGGGGTAGAGAGGCATGTGCTGGGATGGCATGCCAAGGCATGTGCTGGGATGGCATGCCTTGGTGTGTGTTGGGATGGCATGCCAAGGACAAGGATGTGCTAGGAAGGCATGCCAAGGCAGGCAAGCACATGCATTGTGAGCGAGATGAGACGGTTGTCTTTACCCCAAGAGTGCCCAAGGGAGAGGAAAGAGGTGTCAAACGCATGCTGAGCCCCACTTCGGTAGTTTGGCACCCCCATAGGCATTCAGGCAAGCGTGCCTATGGGTAAAGTCGGTAGAGCTTGTCAGCCATGTTGGGTACTATTGTTTGGACGAGATGATGGCACACGTCAAGCTTGCTTTAAGGTAACGTTCTGGCAGCACAGCCAGCCCGCAATTGCTAGTTCAAGCGGGTGGAATCTGCCTATAGGGGCGTTGCTTGCTTGCTTGCTGTGGAATTGGGCACGCCCAATATGTATCATCGACCCACGTAGTTCCTGCATGGCCCCATAGGTATTCAGGCAAGCGTGCCTATGGGTAAAGTCGGTAGAGCTTGTCAGCCATGTTGGGTACTATTGTTTGGACGAGATGATGGCACACGTCAAGCTTGCTTTAAGGTAACGTTCTGGCAGCACAGCCAGCCCGCAATTGCTAGTTCAAGCGGGTGGAATCTGCCTATAGGGGCGTTGCTTGCTTGCTTGCTGTGGAATTGGGCACGCCCAATATGTATCATCGACCCACGTAGTTCCTGCATGGCCCCATAGGTATTCAGGCAAGCGTGCCTATGGGTAAAGTCGCTTGAGCTTGCCAACACCCATGTTAGCTGTAGTCTGGACCGATGATGGCACAAGGATGCTTGCTTTAAGGTAACA
>JARYGA010034887.1:0-37682 GCA_030545235.1 Helianthus tuberosus | reverse complement strand
AATAATCGAAGTGATAAAAGGGAACAAAGTACTCAGATTTATAAATGCGAGGTTGTTTCCCGATGATCAATTAATCAATAACCAACCCTAACCCTTCCCGTGATATCTCGATTGCCAACGGAACCAAGAACGTACGATTGAGACCAGAAATTGCAATATTGATTAACAAGCTACAAACAATTAAACAAACACCATGATATTCAAGCAACGCAAGTTATCATTCTAGAAATTCAGAAATAAACACACAAAAGTTCAAAAGAAACCTTCACCTAAGATGATCACCGAAAGGTTTAGCCGGACATAGCTTGGTGAATCATCATCACAATCAATTCAATGTTCATACGAATCAAATACATAAACCGAATGATAGAAATTGTCTCCAACCAAGCAAAAACAAGCAAAATCGCCCCTAGTGAGTCCCAAAACCGTCCAATGATGAGAACACTTGAAAAGACACAATAAAAACTGATTTATGAGGGCAGTTACACTTTGGATCGCAGCCGCCACCGTAAATTACGGCTACACCGTAATTTACGGTGGACTTCAACATGTTACGGTGCAACTTGACTGATTTACGGTAAGCTTTAGGTGAAATCCAGGTCCACCGTAAATTACGGTAGGACCGTAATTTACGGTGGTGAGCTGATTTGTCTTCTTTGTTGCATCTTTTGCTCCTTGCTCAACCCGCTCATCTCCGAATCCTCCAAAGCTGCGTTTAATCCACTTTTTAGCTCCCTAACCGCACCTGAAACATGGACAAGAGTAGTTATCTAATTCAAGATAATTACACGATTAAGTGAAGGATTAATTTGTCTTTTAACATGATTATGGGTTGTCCAATGGACCACCCGTCACATCCCCACACTTAACCGTTGCTTGTCCCAAGCAACTCATCAAATCAGTTTCAAAACAAGTGATCAAATTAAACCAAGCAAAACATGCAATCTTTTTACTAACCCCTTTTTAACACCCATCCAATGCACCCCTCTCTAAATCTCTCCTCTCGGCTACAAGTGAAAACTAGCAAAGATGAGCTAGACACACACTAGGCAAACGGGTGGTTGCACAATCATAAGCTTGTACCTAAATCAATCATTCTCCTAAAATGTGTCAAACATAAATGCAAATCAAAGGGACTTCCAAGGTTGTAACGTGGCTAGGCGTATGGGTAGGAAATGGAATATATATGAAGTAGCAAAAACTTGACCCGGTCTTTTTATTACAAAAAATAAACAAACAAACAACTATCAAACTTAACTACTATACACAAGATAACTAACATCACTTCTTTTTTTTTTTCATTGCTTTTTCTCTTTTTTTTCTGATTTTTTTTTCAAGTAATACTTTCAACATAACATCAAATAACATTACATACTACTAAACAGTCACTAATCACTATAAAACCGGGTCAAGTTGGGTAAATTTTTAAGTAAGTAGCTAGGGGTAACAATTGATAGGATTTTAAGGCACAAAATGGGCAACTAAATGTCCAAACCCCCGCCCCTCTCACTACCATGCTCATATATATAACTTATGAGGTCCAACCCCCCAAATCCCACACTCGCTCACACCAACGACGAGGCTACCTAAATGCCCTTATCCTTTTTGCATTCATGTCTAACTAAGGACTCAAATCGCATTCAAGCACAAGTTCTAATGCACCCCCACCCATAGCCACTCTCATCAAAGACAATCATTATTTATATACAAGTGTGGCTACAACTCTCACCAAGAATGAAAAAGGTATCAAGGGTTGCCGGTGCACCAACTTGGGGTTAATCTAGGGTGTTCAAATTTTCACATCGTTTCACTTTGCTCAAATTTTTTCAAAATCTTCCAAAAAAATTCCCCCCATCCCCACACTTGGGATACATTGACCCCAATGTATGGTTTTGAGAGGCTTTGACCACTAAAAAATTTTTTCACCATCAACAAAACGCTTCTTCACTCAAACCCCAAATTTCTTTTTGGATTTTTTTTTCATTTTATAATTTTTTTTCTTTTTCTTTTTTTTTTTAAAAACACCAACCACAAACAAACACCAACCCAAACACAACATATCAAAACACCACCCAACCTCCCAGTCCTTCAACAAACAAACTAGCAAATATGTACAAAAATATACAAAAGGAGAAACACAACCTTACTAATAATAGCGCGGTCCCGGAGGTCCAAAAACGGAAGACATCACGTCGTTCCATTCACCGAACGCGAACGAGCCGCTACTACTTCCTCCTTGTTGTTGTTGCGTTCCCTCTTGTTGCCTCGGGTCAATCCATTGCGAGTGGTGGATCGGCGGGGTTGGATACGACATACTACCGTCATATGGTGGTAATGACGCATAATCCACATGTTGTGGATCCACAACCACCGGCCGCCCGGCATGATAGTCCGCATGCAATCTCCTTTCTTGATCATCAAAATAACGGTTATTTACTTCCACTTCCCGGGAATATGCATTTGTACGATTCCATAACTCGTGACGATCTAAGTTATGTTTCAAGGCCCGCTCTATACTCGCACTATTCCTCGTGTTTTGATCAAAAAGCGTCCTCTCCGAGCCCGACCACGTATCAAACACGGATGCCGGAGGGCGTTGATTTGCAATTAATTCTTGCATTGTGCCTTCATAGGCCCATCCCGGCACATACGATTGCTGCGTATAATCATAAAACATCCCACCATGACCCTGACCATAACCACCTTGAACCACATTTTCACCACCATGCGGCTCGTCCGCATAGTCTTCATCTCCACTCGGAACTACTTCTTCATCGCTCTCTGGCTCATCCGGCTCTCCCGGTAACAAATCTTGTGCACCCAACTTTAGTGCCCTCCACCGTTGCCTTTCCGACTTTAACTTGTGATACCGCTCTGACTGAGTATACGTCCAAACATTCCCCAACTTATCCAACGTAAAAGGCTGATGCCTTTTCGTTGCTCCTCGATCTTCGGATGTAATCGCCTTCTGTTGTTTCATCAACCCCGTAATTATTCGACAGTACGGGACGATGTCTCTTCCATACTTGTTCCGACAGATCCATAAGTGGTTCATAATAAGATAACGTATAGGAAAACGCGGACCCCCGTGCATCAACGAATAAAGAACAGGTACTTCAGGAAACCTCACCTGTTCTTTATCTCCCCTTCTTGGAATAACATTGAGAAGACAGATTGTATGCAACAATTTAGCTTCAATTTTCAAATTCTTCCGGTATAGAATACCACTGTATCTACCGGGTAAAAACAATGCTGCCAACATATCATTCCATCGTTGATGTTTCTCTGGTTTCACAAGAAGATCATCCAAAGTCGGTATCATATAATCGCGGGCTGGCAAACTGTCATATTTTCCGAGCTTCTTCAAGGTATCAAAAGACATTTCCACCGGAACTCCATTCACAACACCCGTCAGCTTCATATTCGATGGCCTGTCATACGTGTTGACCTTAAGCGTTGCCATCCATTCTTGGATTTCAGTGATAAACAAGTTGCTTTTATCTTTGTCAAAGCAACTAAGTGCCGACTCCCAACCTAGAGCCCGGAACTTGTCAAACACCCCAAACTGCCCAAACTCAGCTTCTCGAACATCCCTTTCACATATAAAGGCCGCTGCCTTATTCTTCAACTTATTCATGCAATCATTATATAACGTTGGCTGCCATTCCAATGGTTGATCATCTAACGGTCCCGAATCCCATTTCGGTTTCTCCGCCGGATCCAATTCCATCTCTTCTTCGCTTTCACTTTCGCTTTCATCCACTCTACCCAAATATTGTCTCTTCTTTGGTTGTTGTTCCGGCTGTTTACCCTTTCCCTTTGAAGACGAAGACGAACCAGCTCCCGTCTTTTCTTTAGTTCGTGCCATTCCTACACACATTAGAGTAAACAACACAACCAAAGAAACAAAATTAAACCCCTTTTCCAAAACATCCCCACACTTGCTTGTTATCATGGTTGTAGATGCTAGTGAACCAAAAGTATATCAAGAATTTTTCAAAAATCGGGCATGGTGTCTCTACAATATAGAGATCCCCAAAAGTTCACTACTTTAACCACAAATCCTACATCTACAACCATATCCTTATTCAAATAATCAATTTCATAATCATATCTAAGAACAAGCAACTGGTATGGGCAAATAATCTAAATAACCTTACTTTTCACAATGGAGCATCAAAATACAACAAATAAGTTTTCATACCTTTGCTTGAAGATGCTAAAGTGCTTGTGAAACAAAAGCTCCAAAAACCCCCAAATTTTTCGAACTCGGGTTTAGAATTCGGACCTTAAAACTGCGTTTTCTCTTAAGTTTCTTGGCAAAATCAGAATCTACGTGAAAAATTAGTCAAGATAGACTCCGATTTCACTCAGTTTGGTCAAGAATTGAAAAGATTATGGAGGATTAAAGGTGAAGAAGGTTATGTGGTCTTGTGGGCTCTTGTGAAGAAGATGATGTTGATAGATGAAGAAAGAGATGTGTGGATAGGGTTATGTCACGTAATATTGTTATTATTTGTTTTTTTTTATACACAAAACCGGACCAACATATTCACAAAAAATGCGTACCGTAAATTACGGTCAAACCGTAATTTACGGTGAGACCTGGATCACAAACTTTCACCGTAAATCAGTAACGATGTACCGTAAAACTCAACAATTTTCTTAACTCACCGTAAATTACGGTATGACCGTAATTTACGGTGAAACCTGAACATGAATTCTTACCGTAAATCAGTAGAGTTTTACCGTAAAGACCAACCATATTTCCTTACCACCGTAAATTACGGTAAAACCGTAAATTACGGTGGATACTGGGCGATCCTGATTCATGCAAAATGCTATTTTAAGTCATCATTTTTATATGTTTTTAAATTTTTTCGATTTTTTTATGTTTTAAATTTTTGCAAAAACATGTAAAAATCACCCTACCCCCTCGAAAGTCTCGTGTTGTCCTCAACACAATGTTAGAGTAATTCGTGACCCGAATATCCCCACACTTGTTTCAAACACGGGTTTCAAAGAAATACGGTAATTGTGCAACTATACAAAACAAACAAAATGAAACACTACTATTTACACTACCAAACCTGGGCCTCTCATGGTTGTTCCTCATCGACCGGGCGTAAGATGTAGCCCGCTTTGTCAAGCTCCAAGGTGTTTATGTCGTTCCCATCCAAGTACGGCTTTAACCGGTGACCGTTCACCGTTTGTTGCTTCAATGTTTGCTCGTCTTGGATGTCTACGTCACCAAATCTACCAACTCTCCGAATGACATACGGACCCATCCATTTACTTTTGAGCTTGCCCGCGAACATCTTTAGCCTTGAGTTATACAACCAAACTTTTTGACCCACTTCGAACGTTTTCTTTCGTAATTTTGCATCATGCACCTTCTTGAGTTTATCTTTATACGCCGATGCACATTCATATGCCTCGTCTCGAATCTCTTCGATCTCGTTTAGTTGCAACTTTCTCAATTTACCCGCCTCGTCATAATCCGCGTTGACCGTCTTAATTGCCCAATGCGCCCGATGTGCTAACTCCATTGGCAAGTGACAACCCTTTCCATACACCATCCGGTAAGGCGTTGTGCCAATTGGAGTCTTGTAGGCCGTTCGGTATGCCCACAACGCATCATCTAACTTACTCGACCAATCCTTCCTATCCGTTCTTACCGTCTTCATGAGAATCTCTTTGATTTGACGGTTGGACACTTCGACTTGTCCACTCGTTTGCGGATGGTAAGGTGTGGCAATTCGGTGATTCACGCTATACCTCTTCAATAATTTCCCAAAGTTGAAGTTCTTGAAATGCGAACCACCATCGCTTATAATGACCCGCGGGATGCCGAAACGAGAAAAGATGTTGGATTGAACAAATTTACAAACAACCGAATGGTCGTTTGTTCGTGTTGCAATAGCTTCAATCCACTTCGAGACATAATCCACCGCTACCAAAATGTATAGAAAGCCATTCGAATTCGGAAAAGGACCCATAAAGTCTATACCCCATACATCAAATATCTCTACAACCAAGATTGGTTGTAATGGCATCTCATCCCTCTTCGATATACTTCCCATCTTTTGACAATTTATGCAGTTTCTAGCAAATTCACAAGCATCCTTGAAAATTGTGGGCCAATAAAACCCACATGAAAGTACCCGATAGCCTGTTTTGTGCCCACTAAAATGACCCCCACATGCGGACGAATGAGCATGGGTCAAAATTTCCAACACTTCTGTCTCGGGCACACCCCTTCGTATAACTTGATCCGGTCCAATCTTGAAAAGATCCGGTTCATCCCAAATGTATTGCTTCACTTGGACCATAAATTGTTGTCGACGCTTCTTGGTCCAATGACTTGGGATGGCACCCGTGGCTAAGTAGTTAACATAGTGAGCATACCACGGTGCAACAAAAGTGGAAACGGCTAGTAATTGCTCGTCGGGAAAACTTTCATTGATTTCACTTACATCATCGATCCCTTCCACCGGAATCCGAGACAAGTGATCCGCCACTACGTTCTCACTTCCCTTTTTGTCTCGGATTTCTAAATCAAACTCTTGTAACAATAATACCCACCGAATCAACCGAGGCTTTGCGTCTTTCTTCTCCATCAAGTATCGGACCGCACTATGATCCGAGTAAACCACCACTTTGCTCCCCCAAATATAAGCACGAAACTTATCCAAAGCATACACCACCGCTAGTAACTCCTTTTCGGTTGTGGTGTAATTGAGTTGTGCTTCGGATAAAGTTTTGCTTGCATAGTAAATCACCACCGGCTTTCTATCAACCCGTTGACCCAAAACTGCACCAATAGTGGTGTCGCTTGCATCACACATGATCTCGAACGGCTTTGACCAATCCGGTGGTTGTAAGATAGGAGCTTTGACCAAATGTTCCTTCAAAACAGTGAAAGCTTGCATACACTCATTAGTAAAATCAAATGGGAGATCTTTTAATAACAAGTTACATAAGGGTTTGGTGATAACACTAAAACCCTTTATGAAACGTCTATAGAAACCTCCATGTCCCAAGAATGACCTTACACCCTTAACATTTTTAGGAGGTGGCAAAGATGCTATTACCCGTATTTTTGCCTTATCCACCTCCATCCCTCTTTCAGAAATTACATGACCCAACACAATGCCCTCTTGCACCATGAAATGACTTTTCTCCCAACTTAGCACTAGATTTTTCTCAACGCACCTTTTTAAAACCTTTTGTAATTCGTTGAGACAAGTATCAAAAGTAGTGCCAAAAATGGAGAAGTCATCAATAAATACTTCAAGCGACTCTCCAACCATGTCCGAGAAGATACTCATCATACATCGTTGGAAAGTTGCCGAAGCATTGCACAAGCCAAATGGCATCCGCCGAAAGGCAAAGGTGCCATATGGACAAGTGAAGGTGGTCTTGTGTTGGTCATCCGGGTGTATTGCTATTTGATTGTAACCCGAGTACCCATCTAAAAAGCAGTAATATTTTTGACCCGATAATTTTTCAATAATTTGGTCAATGAAAGGTAGCGGGAAATGGTCCTTAGAAGTGGCGGCATTCAATTTTCGGTAGTCAATACACACACGCCACCCGGTAACCGGTCGGGTGGCAATTTGTTCACCACTTTCATCCTTGACTACTTGAATGCCGGCCTTCTTAGGCACAACTTGAGTGGGACTCACCCAAGCACTATCCGAAATCGGATAAATGATTTCGCATCCAACCATTTAATTACCTCCTTTTTTACTACCTCCCGTAGGTTTGGATTCAACCGCCTTTGAGCTTCTCGTGTCGGTTTGGCATCTTCGGTTGTAATGATTTTGTGCATGACAATTGATGGACTAATCCCTTTGAGATCGGCAATTGTCCATCCGATAGCTCCCTTGTTTTCCTTCAAGACTTCCAACAATGCTTGCTCTTGGGCCAACTCCAAATTAGAGGCAATAATGACCAGTAAAGTGTCATTATCCCCTAAAAACACATACTTCAAATGGCTCGGCAAGTCATTGAGCTCCAACTTTGGCGGTTCCTCTAGCGATGGTTTAGTACCTGAATCTATTTCCGCCGGTAAGCCTTCAAACTGGTGGGTTCATGGTGGCCGACCTTCCTTCAATGCCATCGCATCTTGCTTTTCCTCTTCAACCCGGAGTGCATAAGCATGTACCTGTTCAGAAAAATCACACAGGTAAACATCCAAACCATCCTCCTCATACTCATGCGGGTTGCATCTGTCAACTATATCTGCCATAAAACACTCATCAACACCATTAGCATTAGAATTGTTAGTAAAAACATTCAAACGCATTTTCCGATTTCCAAAAGTCATATCGACTGTACCAAATCTACAATCGATGACTGCGTGTGCGGTGCTTAAAAATGGCCGACCCAAAATTACATTTTGTTGTTGCTTAGGGTCCGCCGATGAGTAGTCCAAGACTAAAAAGTCAACCGGGTAATAAAATTCATCAATTTTAACAATGACATTTTGAACCATACCCCGGGATAACTTATGAGACAAGTCGGCTAAAACAACCGTTGTCTCCACCCTTGCTAACGGACCAAAATCATATTGGTCATATAAGCCCCCCGGTAAAATGCTAACTCCGGCTCCAAGATCTAGCAACGCCTTAGCCATTTGAAAATTACCAACTTGTATGTTAATCATTGGCGTACCCGGATCTTGGAGCTTAGGAGGAAGCTCCCCGTTCAACACCGCACTCACTTGCCCGGTTAAATCGACCCTCTTAGGCATTTTCTTTTTGTTTTGCCTCTTTTGTGTACACAATTCTTTTAGGAATTTTGCATAGGCGGGTACTTGTTTTATTGCATCAAGAAGTGGAAGGTTAATTTTAACTTGCTTGAACATGTCCCACAATTCTTCTTTTTGGGGACCTCTTGATGCGATAAAAATTTTCTTACCCGGGTCAAGTAAAGCCGATGGAAACGGGACTTGACTCGGTTCACCCTCAACTTTTTCACTTTCTTTATTTTCACCCAAACCCGGTTTATTAACATTTAATTCTTTTGGTTTAACCGGTGAAACATCATCATCACTATCATTACCCGTGATGTCCTCAACTACCCCTTCAACTAATCCGGGTGACAAATTAGCTTTAATCTCTTTCCCACTTCTCAAAACACTAACCTGATGAACATTTACATTACCTCTTGACGAACCGTGTGATGGATTTACCTTGGTGTCACTAGGAAGTTGACCCTTGTTTTTCTTCAATTCTGCCACATCGGTTGCCAATTGACCCATTTGGGTTGTTAGTGATTGGATGCTTTTGTCACGAACCTCGTCTTTTTGCATTCGTACTTCATCGAGTTGGTTCCGTTTTTGCATCTCCGTTTGCATGCTCTTTAGCATCTCCATCATCTCATTTCCACCCGAAGAACCCCCTTGTTCTTGACCCGCTTGATATTGCTTTTGATATCCTTGGTTGTTTCCACCTCGATAACCACTTTGGTTGTTGTAAGGTTGACGTGAACCAAAGTTACCTTGGCTACCTTGAAAATTCAGGTTAGCTTGATTAGAAGGGTTCCCATAGCGAAAATTTGGGTGGTTCCTCAACCCGGGGTGGTAAGTATTAGAGTTCATGTTGTTGTAGTTTCTACCACCCCCTCCTTGACCTTGACCTTGAATAGCATGAACCTCTTCGTATTGCCCTTCCACTATTCCTTGGCAATTCTCAGCCGCATGACCTATTTCATTACACAAAGCACAAACATCATAAATTTGGTTAGTGGTTTGAACATTACCATCATCTATGGCATGCACTTGAGGTCGGGCAATGGCCGGTCGGGCTCTCCTAGATGCTTGAGCCTTTCTTTTCGAGGTAATCGCCATGTTCTCTAAGAACTCCCAATCATCATTTTCATAGTTCGTGCCAAAAGTCCCACCGGTAATGGACATTAAATCTCTAGCATCCTCGGCACTCAACCCCTCGTGGAAGGCATTCATCAACTCCCAAAGCTCAATCCCATGGTGAGGGCAATTCTTTATCATCATATTGAATCGTTCAAACGCTTCATGGAACATCTCACCATGTTGTTGTTGGAAGCTCCTCAACCCCTTTCTAGCATCATTGGTCTTTTGGGCGGTATAGAATTCATCTAAGAAAATTTGCTGCATTTCCGCCCAAGTATAAATCGATGCTGAAGGCAAAGTGTAGAACCACTTCTTTGCCTTGTCTTCCAAAGAAAACTGAAATAAGACCAACTTAACCTCATCGTCCGAGAAACCTTGACTCCCAAGAGTGTTGCAAATCGAGTCATAAGCTTCCAAATGGAAATAGGGTTCCTCCGTTGCTAACCCTTTGTATTTCGGCAAACTTTGCAAGGAGTTCGTTCTTACCTCAAAGGTTCTCCCTTGGTTGTTATGAGGGATAACCACTGGTGAAGGGTTTTGAGTAATGATTGGCCTGAAATGTGCTTCTATCCCCCGTGCTTGTTCCCTAAGATGCCTTCTTGGAACACCCAATCGACCCCTTGGATGAATAGGACCCATTGGTCTTGGTATAGGCCCTTGTGGTGCAATTGGTTGTTGAAATTGTTGTTGTGGCACCGGTGGTTGTTGAATCGGCCTTTGAAATTGTGGTTGTACATTTTGTGGCCGAATTTGTTGCAAAGGTATAGGGCGTTGCATTGGTGGCCCTTGTGGTCTTGGTCGAATATGTTGCGGTATAAGTTGTTGTGGCACTCCACCTACACTTGCTATCCCTTGAGATTGACCCGACACATACCCAAACTCTCCCTGATCTCCATCACCCCCATAAGCATATCCTTCTTCCTCGTATCCCTCAAACTCTTCTTCATAACCTTCAAAATACCCATCTCCTCCTATACCCGAAGATTGCATAAAAGGATAAGACGAATATTGCATACCGGGTTGGTTCGATGGTCGATATGTAGAGGTAGTATGGATAATGGTTGAGCTTTGTGGTAATGAGTGAGTAGAAGATGATTGACCCGTAGTTGGAGGAAAGAAGTGTGAAAGTGGTGGAATTGTTGTGGAAGGGCTATAGGTGAGAGTAGGTTCGACTTGGGTAGTAATAGGTGATGTGGTGTTGGTTGATGTAACTCCATGTGGTGAAGTAAATTCGGTAGTGGAAATAGGCATGGTGGTATTTGGTGAAGGTTGTGTGGATGTAGGAATGAATGATGAGGTCGTTTGACCCGTTGTAGGTGGTATTTGTGGTTCGTCCATAATGTTTCTTGGTGTAATGGGTGAAGTGGGTGAACCAACGATTCTGTTTTCGCATAGTAAAACTCGGTTCTGCCTTAGTGTTCTTTCGATTTCCGGATCAAATGACAATGGTGACGCTTTGTGAGAGCCTCTAGTATGCATGCACCTGTAGAACCTGCACACTAAACACACCAGTGTAAACCCGAAAATAACAAAGCAAAACTAACAAACTGACACACGTTGCGCACTACTCCCCGGCAACGGCGCCAAAATTTGACGTGATTGTCGTGGGTCACGCAAATTTAATCCCAAATACAACTATAGATAGTGGTAATAGGGTATCGAACTCAGGGAGTATGTGGAAAATATGTCAATTATATAGCCTTGCAATTATACTACAATTATCCTAATTTGCAGAAATTAAAAATCAAAACTTTGGATTGTTGTTTTAGAAAACTAAATTAAACTAATGGCAAATCAAATGTAGGTTTTAAAACAGATTAGGAGAGAACAATGATCACCTTAGGTTTCAATTTCTTTAAACAATTGTGTGCAATTCCAAATAGAAAGAGTTACATAGACATAACTCGTGCATGAATAATCGAAGTGATAAAAGGGAACAAAGTACTCGGATTTATAAATGTGAGGTTGTTTCCCGATGATCAATTAATCAATAACCAACCCTAACCCTTCCCGTGATATCTCGATTGCCAACGGCACCAAGAACGTACGATTGAGACCAGAAATTGCAATATTGATTAACAAGCTAGAAACAATTGAACAAACACCATGATATTCAAGCAACGCAAGTTATCATTCTAGAAATTCAGAAATAAACACACAAAAGTTCAAAAGAAACCTTCACCTAAGATGATCACCGAAAGGTTTAGCCGGACATAGCTTGGTGAATCATCATCACAATCAATTCAATGTTCATACGAATCAAATACATAAACCGAATGATAGAAATTGTCTCCAACCAAGCAAAAACAAGCAAAATCGCCCTTAGTGAGTCCCAAAACCGTCCAATGATGAGAACACTTGAAAAGACACAATAAAAACTGATTTATGAGGGCAGTTACACTTTGGATCGCAGCCGCCACCGTAAATTACGGCTCCACCGTAATTTACGGTGGACTTCAACATGTTACGGTGCAACTTGACTGATTTACGGTAAGCTTTAGGTGAAATCCAGGTCCACCGTAAATTACGGTAGGACCGTAATTTACGGTGGTGAGCTGATTTGTCTTCTTTGTTGCATCTTTTGCTCCTTGCTCAACCCGCTCATCTCCGAATCCTCCAAAGCTGCGTTTAATCCACTTTTTAGCTCCCTAACCGCACCTGAAACATAGACAAGAGTAGTTATCTAATTCAAGATAATTACACGATTAAGTGAAGGATTAATTTGTCTTTTAACATGATTAAGGGTTGTCCAATGGACCACCCGTCCGGTCACCGATCGGATAGCCATCCGATCGGATGACCATCCGATCCAAATCTCGTTCGATCCAAAATCAAGTTGTTCTATATTACTTCTTAAATCTGATCCGATCGAGTCACATGATTAAATGCTTTGACAGTCAACAGACTTCGGTCCAATAGAAGTTTTAGAAATTGTCATAGGCCCACGTGAACTTCACAGTCCATTTATTACAATATTCTATGGTCCAATAGGAATGAGTTTGGTATTGATGTTGTCGGCCATTTTCATAAAATCAATTTGTTTCAGTAACAGGGATTCACATGACAATAATTAGTTTGATCAGATCATGTATTGACAAAAATTGAACGGTCCAATAAGCATTTAAACATTCAATAAATTGTGGGATCGTACTTCGAACGAATTGGCATTCGTTGTTTAACATTTTATCTCATATTGTCATTGTACGGATCACGATTCGTTCCAAAGTCATTTGTGTCTAATCGTCGGAAGGTAATCTGAACGGATCAATGTTCGATCCAAAAAGCCAATTCATACAATTCCATTTCATATACTGTGATCTGATCCACGTGAATAATTTGAGTGGCCCAATCAGTTCTATTTTACATCAGGTCACGTGAATTCATTATCAGATCCATTACTTGTTCGGCCCTATAAGAATTAAGAGTCTAAAAGATAGTGTCGGCCATTATATCTTTCACGTGATTTAGTTGGCCCAAGAGATTATCAGGTTGCATCCAATTGATTACCGGTCCAATAAGGTTCTTACATCATGAAAAGGGATGTCAGTCATCTTTGAACTAGTGTCACGTGATATTTCAAAAGGACAGTCCACTCAGTTCCCGGCCCACTAAAACGTTAATTGGTCCAATAAATTTTGTTGGTTCATTCATTTTCACGTGAAACATCATTAAGAAGCACATGAGATTACACTGATCATTAGATTTGTCAAGTCCATCAATTAATAAGTCTTTTCGGCCCAAATGGCATAACTTGAGTTTGCATGTGCATTAATTCTAGAGGTGCAATAAAAGATTAACTTTGATAGTAAATCACGTGTTCATCTCGGCCCATGTGATTCATAATTGTCCAAAAGAGTTATCGGCCCAATTACATAACATGTAACACAATTAAGTCAACAGTTTTAATAAATATTGTCAGCTCACTAATTTTTTAGGTCCAATTAGAATGAAGTGATAATTTGTGACCACTATTACTCATCGATTCATAAGAATCAGTAGGTTTTGAAGATAAAATTGTTGTTGCATATTAGTTGGCCCAATCACTAGTCAACTTTCAAAATTCTTGTCGGCCATATATTTTTTTGTTAATAATGATTGCATGCAATTTTTTACATAGGCCCACGTGAGTTGGTCAGATTGCAGGTAATTCATTTGGAGGTCCAATCATCGAACGGCAATCCGTTCGATGTGAGATTCGTTCCATTTTTGAAAGCCAAAATAAAACTTGTGCAATTGAAAGACTAGTCCAATCGTCGAATGGCAAATCGAACGAAGTAACATTTGTTCCAAATTCAATATTACAAGTGAAGTGATTTTGTGCAAAGTGTCGGAAGGCAATTCGAACGGATCACCGTTCGATCCAATACCAATTTGTTCACTTTCACACTTAATCACACCCGATCCATTGTAGCTTGTTTAATTGGACCAAGTATCGAACGGCAACCTGAACGAAGTAAAATCCAATCTAAGATAGTTGACTTTAGTTGACTACATTCGTTCGAATAGACATCCGATCCAAGTGATCTTATCCAAAGTCATCCGATTGACTTTTATTGACCCCATCTTATCGAATACACATCTGATCATACTGTTTGTTCATTTTTAAACTGATCGTTTATTTGTGTTTGTGTATTTTCAGGTGATTCAAGGTGATAAACAAGGAGTAAATTCAAAGTTCGATACAAGAAAGCATCATGGCTGAAGAGTTCTACAACACGTTTTACAAGGCATTCACGTCAGAATCTTTCGAAACATCGACTGTCGCACTGAAAAGCATATCGAAGGCTATAACTGAGTATTAACCATGACAATTTTTACGGAACCCATTCAAAACCACCAAAGCTCGACAGTATTGAAGATTACACATGTTGGAAAGAACGATTTATCAACTGGCCAAAGCTTATGCGCATGAAAGCTGGTTTTGCATGGAGTTTGGTTACGGTAGACCTGTCAACGATAAGAACGAAGAAATTCCACTCAAAAGCTTATCCGTTGATGACAGAAAGGAGTTTTCATATGAACAAAGAATGATTGCCCTAATCCAACAGTCGATTAGAGATGATATGTTTGCATTATTGATCATGACGGTTCATCTAAATCTGTTTGGGAAGCTTTACGGGTTAAAGATGAGGGTGGTAAACAAATCAAAAAGAACAAAATAGCTTTACTTAAAAATAATTTGATTTGTTTGATGGTTTAAAAGGTGAATCTGTACGGCAAATGATTGAAAGATTTTGTCACCTTAAAATCGAACTCGATAGATTTGGAATAACAAAAACACGTGAAGAAATCATTGATAAAATCATTGAAGCGTTACCACGAGCTGATCAGTGGCAAACGTTCGTGTTTATTTTGAAAAAGGATGCGTTGTTTGATACAATTACTCTTGATGTTTTGATAGAAAAGATAGAAAGTTATGAGCTTGAGCTGCAAAAGCAAAGCAAGATGAACAATTCTTCGCATCAACAGAATATCGGTCTTTACTACAAGGGCAGTGTACCTTCGGTGACAGTTAGTGAACCAATAAAGACTGCATATAGTGTTGAAAAGATGAAAAACTCACAGAAAAGCTCATTAAGCTACGATCCAGGATATCATTCATCATCAACATCAAATTCAGAAGAACCTGATGAGATTCTCTGTAACATCGCTTTAAAGCTGAAGAATTCTTCAACAATGAACATCAAAGCTGCTAAACAGCAAATGAGTTTTCTGGGATCAATTCTTGAATCATACGAAGATCTGGTAGCTGGGAAAATTGAAAATTCCAAACTGACAAAGGAAGATTACGACCAGATCGATCCAGAAGAGATGGAACTCATTGATCTGAGATGGTGTTTGGCAAGCTGCATTCGAAGAGCTTAGCGGTTTATGGATATTACTGGCTAACAATCAATCTCTAGACCATCAACAAAGCTGGGCTTCGACAAATCAAAAGTGACCTGCTTCAAATGCAAGCAAAAGGGTCATTTCAAAAGAGAATGCAGAAACTCTGCTGTTGAAGAAACCGCTAATCCGTTTAAAGAAGATTACTATCAAAAGGTGATCTATCAGAAGAACAGAGAGGAATCACCAAGGTTAAAAAAATTTGAAGATAATCCTGAAATGGAAAAGTCAAGAGCATGTGATGTGATCCAAGATGATGAAGGGTTTGACTGGAGTGAATTCCTTCCAGAAGATGATCTTGTTGATGATCGGTTGACAGTAAGAACCGAAAATGAAGCATTCAACAAACATCGTGCTTTGATTGCTGAGATAAAAGAGAAAACAAGAGAAGAGATTCTGAAAGAGAAGACATACAGAGAAAGATGTATTGTTGGATATCGAATCGAAGAAATGGAGAAGGAATATGAAGAAGCAAAGAACTATGGAAGATATGACAAGAAACGAGAATGTTATATCAACAGAAAAGGAGAACCAGTTGTCCATCGAAAAGAAGTAGTGTATGAAGATGTTCTTCCAGTAATCCCTCTCTCCAGCGAGTACTATTCAAATGTTGCGAAAGACAAACATTATGAGAAAAATCTGGATAAAATCATCAGAGATGTCATGACAGCAAGTCTGAAGAAGAGGGATGAAGAAAGAATGAAGGAGAATGTTGATGAATTGGTTGATGATTTAAAGAAGGTAGCTGAGGAAGAGAAAGAAAAAGATGTTGTTACTAAAGAACAGTAGAAATATGATGATCCGAAGAAGAAAGAAGAAGCTGATGAGAAGCTGGAAAGATCGGTTGAAGTGATTGATGCTGATGATGCTGCTGAGGAACAACAAAAGAAAGTAGCAGGTCAGAAGCAAACTTGTTAGTGCATTTATGTCTATCGCCTCCGTCATCTCAAATCGTAGCGGAAACACTTTAATTCTAGCCTTATATTGTAATATCTAGTTAAGAAAGGCAAGGTGGCAATATTGTAATTAATGAGTTTTCTCATTAAAGCCTTGGCCTATAAATAGTAGCTTTAGGGTTAGAGGTTGAGACTTTTGGAAACTTTTGCTACTTTTGTCATTTGGAGCTTTGGAGAGCTAGGATCTAGAGAGAGAAAGCCTAGAGAGAGAAAGTTCCGTGTACGTGATTCAGGTGCTGTACGATTTCAGATCTGTTAATAGAATCACGGTTATTATTACGTCACGTGTGTTCGGTCACGCACGTTCACGGATTCCGCACGTTAAACGTGTCGATACGCAATCGTTTGGTGTCAAAACCGGTCCTAACAAGTGGTATCAGAGCAGGAGCTCGATTGCACGGATCAAACGCACGATTTCGCATAGAAAATCATCAGATTCAGAGTCAAATTCATTCAGATTTGTCAAAATTCTTCATTTTTATCTCATTCACGTTTTTATCTGAAAATAACCAAATTAAACAACTTTTCACGGTTAAAAATTGCTAATTTATGGATATGTTGTGCGAAACTATCTGATCTACAAGCCTACAAATTTTCAGATCTTAACTCTAAGTAATTTGGGAGAAATCTTGAATTTTTGGTTGGAAAAAAGTTGGGATATGTTTGCTGTTGATGTTGAAGTTCATATGGATGCCAACCGATCGGCCAGCTGATCGATCGGCTAGCTAACCGTTCCAAAGCTAAACATTACAATTCTTTTAAAAATTTTGACTTGTTGACTGCTGTTCGATCGAACAGCTGTCCGAACCAAAGTATTCTTCGCAAAATTCATTTAATCGTTGACTTTGACTTGCCAGCCGATCAGCTAGCATCTCTGGCCGAACGGTCAGCAAGCCGTACCACACTTTACACTGCATTTCATTAAAAATTGTTTGACTTTGTTGACTGCTGACCGATCGGACAGCAGTCCGATCGAACACTTGTCCGTTCCACTGCCATACATTTAAAGTGTTGACTTTGTTTGACCTAACCGATCAGACAGCTGGCCGAACGGCTAGCATACCAACCGATCGGTCGGTAATACGTGTCATTAGGTCAATATACTAAGCTTTTGTCTGTCAAAGTTCATTAAAATACAATAGGTGCACATGTGAGGTTCATTGTTACATTCTGATCGAGTGAGTGTTGGTCCAATGAGATTTGAGATTTGAATTGTGAATAATAAAGTTTGTTAGCCATCATTTGCAAAGATCAAGATTTATGTCAGCCATTACTAATTGCATGTGAGCTTTTGATAGTTGTCGGCCATAATAGATTGTTGCATGTGAGAATTTATTAAAAGTCAAAGTGACAACGCCAACCGATCGATCAAGCATTTTGTCATTTTGTGACATCAAACGGACAGCATCAGCGCGCCAGCTGATCGATCAAGCATTTTTTTGTCTTTTGTGCCATTGCTTGAAGTGCAAGCCGATCGGACAGCATAATTTTTTGTCGTTTTGTGTCAGCCGATCGAACAGAGGGTTGAACGGACAACTAACCGATTCAAGAATCCCAGCCGATCGGACAGCAATCCCAGCCGATCAGACAACAAGTTGACTTTCGTTGACTCACTTGATCAACACCCTGTCCGATCGAACAACTTTCCCGCCCGATCGAACATAACTGATTATTTTCAGTGTTGACTTGTGTTGACTCACTCGATCGGATACCCGTCCGATTCATTTGTTTGATAATTGCTTAAACTAATTGTTCTTATTTGTTCGTGATTCAGGTGATTAAAAGGTGCTTGTAAATCGAGAAGATCATATCATGGCTGAAGAGTTCTACAATACGTTTTACAACGCGTACACATCCTAATCTTCCGAAACGTCAACAGTCACACCAAAGTCAATTACAAAAGCAATCAATGAGAACATCAAACATGATAACTTCTATGGAACACACTCAAAGCCACCAACTCTGGAAAGCATTGAAGATTACACGTGGTGGAAAGAGAGGTTCATTGGTTGGGCAAAAGCCTATGTTCACGAGAGCTGGTTTTGTTTGGAGTTTGGGTACAAAAGGCCGACTAATGATAAAGGAGAAGTGCTTCCACTCAAAGACTTACCTAAAGATGACAAAGCAGAATTCTCAGCAGAACAGAGAATGATTGCTTTGATCCAGTTGGCAATCAGAAATGACATGTTTGCTTTACTGCAACATGATGGAACTTCAAAATTGGTTGGGAGGCTTTACGGGTTAAGGCAGAGGGTGGTAAACAAATTAGGAAGAACAAAATTGCTTTATTAAAAAAGGAATTTGATTTGTTTGATAGTCTTAACGGTGAATCAGTTCGTCAAATGATTGAACGTTTTTGTCATCTAAAAATCGAACTAGAAAGATTTAAGATTGAAAAAACAAGAGAAGAAATAATAGACAAACTTATAGAAGCGTTACCACGAGCTGATCAGTGGCAAACGTTTGTTTTTATCCTGAGAAATGATGCTTTATATGATACAATTTCTCTTGATGTCTTGATAGAAAAAATAGAGAGTCATGAACTTGAGTTGCAAAAGCAGGACAAGATGAGCAGTTCTTCGCATCAGCAGAATGTTGGTCTTTATTATAAAGGCAATATACCTTCGGTGAAAGCTGATAGATCACCATAGACAGCATTCAGTAGTGAGAGGACAAAAGAGCCTCAGAAAAGCTCATCAAGTTACGATCCGGGTTATCATTCATCTGCTTCAAAAGTTAGTTCTGAAGAATCTGAAGAAGTTCTGTGCAATATTGCTCTCAAATTGAAGAATTCCCCGACAATGAGCATAAATGCAGCCAAGCAACAAATGAGTTTCCTTGCATCTATTCTGGAATTGTATGAAGGTCTAGTTGCAGGCAAGATTGGTAACTCTGAGTTAACCAAAGAAGACTACGACCAGATTGATCCGGAAGAGATGGAACTCATTGACATCCATTGGTGTTTGGCAAGCTGCATCCGTAGAGCTCAGAGATATATGGAAATTACTGGGAAGCAATCTCTTGGTGGTGCATCTACAAAGCTTGGATTTGATAAGTCCAAAGTGACCTGCTTCAAATGTAAGCCAAAAGGTCATTTCAAAAGAGAGTGCAACAATTCTGCGGTTGGTGGAAATGAACATCCGTTCAATGATGATTACTACCGAAAGGCAATTTACCACCGTAGCAGAGAAGAGCCAAAGATGATCGAAGATAAACCCAGAGAGAAGTCAAGAGCTTGTGCTGTAATCCACGATGATGAAGGATATGATTGGAGTCAAGTTTGTCCGGAAGAAGATCGTGTTGATATTCAAAAAACAGCTCATGGCAGAAAACCATCAAACAGCAAACATTATGTTTTTGTTGCTGAAATCAAAGAGGAAAACAAAGAAGAAAATGTTGTTGCTGAAGTTAAAGAGAAAACCAGAGAAGAAATTCTGAGTAAGAAAACAGACAGAGAAATAAGAATGGCTGCGAACAGAATGAATGATATGCAAAGAGAATATGATGAAGCTGTCAGATACAAAAGATGGGATAAGAAACGAGAGTGTTATGTCAACAGATATGGTGAACCTGTTGTTTCCAAGAAGGACATAGTTCTTGATGATGTTCTTCTAGTAATTCCTCGGGTCGGTGAATTTTATTCAAATGCTGTAAAAGACAAAAAATATGAGGAAAAGCTGGAAAAACTCAAAAGAGAAGTCATGATATCGAGTTTGAAGAAGAGAGATGAAGAGAGAATGAAGGAGAATGTTGATTGTATGGTAGAAGAATTGAAGAAGGTAGCTGAAGAGATTAAAGCTGAAGTTGTTGAAGTGAAAGAAGAAGTTGTGGTGAATGTAGAAGTTGAGAAAGCTGTTACTGAAGAGCAGCAAGTTGAAGAAACTAAGAAGAAAGGAAGAATGAGAATTTGGAAACTGGTGATCTTGGTGAAGAAGTTGGCATTGAAGGAAAGAAGAATGATGCTGATCAGACAAATGCAACAAACACCGAAGTGCCAATCCCTGAGGTAAATTCTAATTCTGAAACTCAAATCAAAATCATTGAACAATGCAAGAAATGCATGGAAACGTGCAGTGCTTGTACTGAAAAAACAATTCACAAAAATTGAAAATGTTTTCAAAAATAAATACAAAGAAATGTTTGAAAAAGAGAAAGTTTTGAAAGATAATGAAGAAAAACTTTTGGAAAAATGTAAAAAGGCAGAAAAAGAAAATGAAGTTTTGAAAGAAAATGTTTTGAAAAAGACAGACGAATGTGACCAAAAAGAAATTGTTTGTCAAGAAATGAAGAAGGAATATGATTCAATAAAATTGGCATATCACATTACAAAAGAATCATATGAAAAAGTGAAAGATGAAATGAAATTTGCTCAATCAAGAATGAATTATCTTTCTGAAACAACTAAAGAGTTTAAACGAATGTATGACATAAAACAAGGTGTTGTTAATTCCTATATTGAGGATGTTGCTAAGCTAAAGCGACAGATTGCTGATTTAGAACAGGATAACAACAAGTTAATGAGTTATCATGTGTCGTCATATGTGCTTGAACGTATTTTCAAAATAAAATCGGGAGATGGTGAGTCTGAGCAAAACAAAAAGGCATTGGCTCAGAGTTTCATCAACTTCCACCACCGGGAAAGTTTGCATTTTATGATGATGAAAAGGTCGAAAAAGCTTTCAACATGGTAGATCAATTGCCAGATAACATTGACGTAACCTATTCCAAATCTGATGATTCTAGTGATTCAGAGGTGGTAGGTAAGGTCGTTGAAAGTGTGTTGAAAGAAGAGTCGATTGAAACAGGTAAATCTGAATCACAAGATGAAAATGAAGGTAATTTTCATGATGGATATATGAAAAACTCAAAATCTGAGAAAAATCTGGATGATGATTCAAAAGGATTGGTTTATACCATGATTGGATCGGACAAATTATTTCTAGATGTTGTATTCCCGATTCAGAATGTGATTTCAGAAAAGGTTGATAAAGTTTTCAAAATGGTTGAAATTGAAAAATCTGAGATTCCAAAACTTGCTGGTAAAGGTCACAAATCTTTTTATAACAAACCTGGTTTCAAGAAGAAAAACATGAAGGCTGGGTTGGGTTATAAGAAGAAACAAAGTTGGAAAAGAAATGAAAGTCCAAATTATCAGACAAAGATGAATTTCGTTCACGGAAAAAGTTTTGAAGAAGAGGAATAACTCAGATTTAGACAACAGTCTAATGAAGAGTTCTGTGCTCAGAAAAAGCAACAACAACAGGTCAAAGATGTCTCAAAGAGAACATGCTTTAAATGTGATCAAACAGGACATCTTGCACGCAAGTGTCCAAATCTGAAACCTGTTGATGTTGAGACGAAAAAGAAGTCTGTTTATGTTCAGAAACAGAAGTCTGATGTTGTGAATCAGAAGTCAACCAAGTTTGATTCAAAGCAAACTTGGAAGCTGAAAATGTCAAAGGCTGACTCACAACAAACATGGAAACCAGTGACAACAAAATTAAGAACAACACAAAGTTGGAAAAACACTGTTGATACAACAAAACCAAACCAGTTTTGGAAACCAAAAGTTGTTGTTCAAAAAGAAAATGTTCAAAAAGATTCACATTTTTACAAACGAGGTACTCCTAAAGGTCAAACATGGAGTGTTAAGAAACAAAAGACTTTGGTAAAGGATGAAAAAGTTGAAGTCAAAATTGAAAAAGTCTTTATTCAGAATGACAAAGATTTTCCAAAGTTAAATGATGCATATTGTGTTGAAATGCCTAAGGTCCAACAGACCTGGGCTAAATTGTTTAAATGATTGAGTAAGTGTAAATGTCCAGGTGCTCTGTCACACCCCGAAATCCACGTGTAACCGGTGAGCCCGGTGGGGGAGTATCGTGACGTGGTTGGCAACATAATAGTCAAACAACACAATGTTTAAATGCACAGCGGAAGCAAATGAAAGATATATTTCAACTGAATATAATATTGTAATATCATGTATCACAAACAGTCGAAAGTTTATCCACAGAAGGATCGAAAATAAATAGAAAACAGTAGTTCAACAGACGATAGGCATCTTAAGCTTGCGAGAATCTTTATTGATGCTAAGGAGAAAATTCCAGCCAATTACGAATAGTACCTGCATTTAATATTTTTGGGAAAATATGTTAGTTTACACTGGTAAATACAATCAACTGACTCATTTTAAAAATGATTAAAATTGATTTGGATGCACATGGCACAAACATTTTATAACTTGGGATAATTATTTAATTATATAAACTTGTAAAAGAATTACATGTTCCTTATGCGTTCAGTAGCCCGGATCATGCCGGGTTAAAGATCAATAGACACACCACATAATCTATTTATGCACTGACGAGTGTACGCTTACACTCCGCGCTTAGGTCGTGGCCATTTCGTAAAATGATGCCAAGGATATCCGGGACATGGTCATTAACCCCCCAAAGGCTTTAAGTAAACAAAACAATTTAAACGGGCTGATCAAATATCAATTAACCACCAAACGATGGAAGATTTAATGCCCGACCAAGCGGTATTTTATATACCGTACCCCAAGCCCGTATAGGGAAAATAAGTTAAAAGTATTTACCTTTGCAAGTATAATTCACAAACAACAAATGAAAGTAGCTTTTACTGGTCCTCCTATTCTGGAACGAAGGTTTATAATAATCTATTAGAATCCTAACGGGTCTTTAGTTAAGCTTAAGCTTAGACCGGTTAGTTTTAAAGATACGGTTCGTACGCACGATTAAGCGAAGACCGGAATAGAATGTGATTTAGACCCGAAAAGCTTGAAGACTTGTTTAATATTGGTATTTCATACACATTCTGGATTTTGAGATAAAACCGATAAGGTTTGACCCGTTTCGGCTAATTTATGCAAACTAGTTACATAAACCGAACCGGACGCGCAAGAGGCGTAACGGGTAATCATGAGAGCTATATACAGGTTTCCCAAGTGAATATGCCTCAAATATGTTGTGATATCAGTAAGATATCTTTTATTATGCCCGAAACGAATTTAAACACAAACTATGCCCCGTAGGGGTAGTTTGGTCATTTACAAGGTTATAAAAGAGCTTAAGTATTAACCTGAGTTACAGGTCTGATGTAATCAGCAAAAATACTCAATTTAATAAGTTATAACAGTAGGGTAAAGTATATATGTGAAATTTATCAATTATAACCAAACTATGCACCGTAGGGGCATTTTGGTAATTTCACATAAGCCGAAAAGCTCAAAACTGAAGTCAGAGTTAAACAACCTTTGCTTACTGTTAAAATATTATAATTTACCTAAAATATCAGCAGGTATCAACCCTTGTATGTTTAAAATAGTTTTAGTACATACTATGCGTTAAAAACGCTTAATAAGGCGATTAGAAGCCGTTTCCGGGTTCTATATAGGAAGCTGATATTTTTATTAGTCCAGAAGGCTTAAAATAATTTATTTATCATTTAAAATCAGTAGCAAAAGGTTTGGGGTCAAAAAGATATGTAAAACTCCTTTTATAGCCCGAAAGGGCAAAACCGATAATTACCGGTTTAAGCCTATGACTCTAAGTTATGCTCAGCCTAAAATTAATTAAAAATCTTCACAAATCCCAAAATAATATATTACATCAGTGGGTAAAGAGTTTGATATCAAAAAGTATGTTTAAATAGGCTATACGCTAATTATGTCGTTTGATTGCTAAAGAAGCTTTCTAATTACGCTAATGAGCATAACTCTCAATTTACACCTCAAACTGATGTCAAACTTTGGGTACAAGTTTATATATCAGTAACTAAGGTTTATACCCTTTTACATTTTTAAATATCACGTTTTATGGTGAAAAGGGCATAATGGTCAACATATGAGCAATTAACGGGATCATGCATATTAATTGGTTAACTAATGAACCAAGGTGTATAATCACAGAGGGTTATACTAGCATGTAACCTGGTCCAATTGAAGCTCTAAGGCATTTCTAAAACATACCAAAATGGGTCAGAACTGAAGTCAAAGCAAAAGTCAAAGCTTTGCGACTTTTGGTTACGAACCGGGTCTAAACAGAAAATTGTCGGGTTGAACATGTTTAGACATGTTCTTACACTAATTACCAAGTTATATTAATGATCAAACAGGTTGTATGGGTTCTACATTGCTAATTATGCATAAATTAGAAATTAAGCATTCTGTTGACTTTTTAATAAGAAGTTTGACCCGACATTAGACTTAGTTAGAGTGGGAATCAGAGGGTGCCCTTTTAAGGGTTTATTGCCCACATAATTACCAACTTATAACTACTTTCAATTCGACTAATCACTGGACCATTAGCGATTAATCGCTAAGTCAACCGTTAATTATGACGGTTTGACTTTTAAGCTAAAACTAAGCAAAAACTTAACTAAGAAAGGTTAAGCATACTTACTGAAGTCCTATGCACGATTAGTGATCACTTGAGTCTGCTTTGGAGCTCCAGAAGTGATCAGAAATGCTGAAGGAAGGTGTGAAGAAATGGTTGCAACCTTGTGGCCTTTTATAGTGCTCAAACTCACTTAGATCATTGACAACAAGTGCTAGCAATGGCCATGGATGATCAACAGATGTCCCTAAGTGCCTAGGACTGTTTAGGGGTCGCCCATGATGTGAAAATATCTGTTGTGGGTCGGTTATGCGCAAATACAGGCTGTTGTCCAACTTTTCTGTATCTGGGCGTCTGACGCGGCCCGCGTAAGATCTTAAGATGTCTTACGCGGCCCGCCTGAGCCTTGTAATCAGATTTCACATTTTCAAGTTTTTGCATATTGTCTCTTGGCCTTTCGAAGGGTCAACCAACTTAATTTCTTGCACTTTGACCCTCCATATTTATTTACAAGGGCTTCAAGAATTATACCCACTTTGTTAAGTCCTTGGTCACTTCCTGTTTACCCGAAAAGTCATAACTTTCAACGTTGACGCTTTAACCCCTTGTATACGAATTTGATCATAACTTTCTCATACGATAACGAAACTTTATGAAATTTATTTCGTGCATTCTAGTGAGCATAATTAACCGTTACAAAGCTTCGGGTTTGTCAAAAGATCACTCAGAGGTATAACTTAAACATGTTGACACATTTAACCCCTGTAGTTTGTAATCTCTCACTTTCATTCACAGTTAGCTTCGTATGATCCATGATTTATTCGTTTGAAGGTATGAGCATCATGTAGGGTTAACGCAAAGTATATTTATTCAGTGTTGACATTTAGAACTCGTATATTCACATACTTTCCATGATTGTCAACTTTAATACTTCTATAACATTCTTTCACACGTTCAAACCTATGACACGTGTCAACACATTATAGGACGTGAATTTTCGAGGTGTTACATCCTCACCCCCTTAAAAGAAATCTCGACCTCGAGATTTACTGAAATAAATAAGGGTGCTTTTCTTTCATTGTGGACTCAACCTCCCACGTATACTCGGGACCTCTACGGGCATCCCATTTTACCTTTACAATAGGCACATGCTTCCTTCGAAGCTTCTTAACCTGTCGATCCTCAATCGACAATGGGTTTTCCACAAATTTCAAGCTCTCATCTATTTGCACATCTGTATGTGGTATGACTAGCGATTCGTCAGCTAGGCATTTCTTCAGATTGCAGATGTGGAATACGTTATGAATACCACTGAGCTCTTCAGGTAAATTTAACTTGTAAGCCACTGATCCAACACATTCGATAATCTCGAACGGTCCTATATACCTCGGGCTTAACTTACCTTTCTTACTGAATCGCATCACCCCCTTCCAGGGTGATACTTTAAGCAACACTTTGTCACCTACTTCGAATTTCATAGGTTTACGCTTTGGATCTGCGTAACTCTTCTGCCTATCTCGGGCAGCTTTGAGACGGTCATGAATCTAGACAATCTTGTCCGCCGTTTCAAAGACTATCTCCGGTCCCGATAATTGGGCATCTCCAACTTCCTCCCAACAAACGGACGTTCTGCACTTTCTACCGTATAAGGCCTCGAAAGGCGTAGCTTTAATGCTGGTATGGTAGCTATTGTTGTAGGAGAATTCGATTAACGGCAGGTGGTTATCCCAACTACCATCTAAATCAATCACGCATGCTCGAAGCATGTCTTCCAAAGTTTGAATAGTACGCTCACTCTGACCGTCCGTCTGAGGATGGTAAGCCGTACTAAAATTCAAACGCGAGCCCAAAGATTGCTGGAAACTTTTCCAAAAATGTGACGTGTATCTAGTATCTCTGTTAGAGATAATAGACACAGGTATGCCATGTAAAGCCACAATCTTATCCACGTACAACTTGGCTAACATGTCAGAGCTGTAAGTCTCCTTAATGGGCAGGAAATGTGCTGACTTAGTCAGTCTGTCTATGATTACCCATATGGTATCATTTCCTTTCCTTGTCTTAGGTAACTTGGTGATAAAATCCATAGTTACCATTTCCCACTTCCAAGTAGGAAGTTCAGGCTGTTGTAGCAAACCTGACGGTTTTTTATGTTCTGCTTTTACTTGTGCAAACGTCAAGCATTTAGCTACATAGGTAGCTACTGACTTCTTTAAGCCTATCCACCAATAGTTTGCCCTTAGATCCTGGTACATCTTATCAGCTCCAGGATGAACGGAATATTTGGAACTATGGGCTTCTTGGAGGATAACATCCCGAAGTCCTCCATAAACTAGGACCCATATTCGTCCATTAAATCTCAGAATTCCGTCCTTGCCTTGAGATAACTGTTCTTCAGTTACTCCTAGCTTTTCGTTAGGATAGTTAGCTTCCAACACAACTTCCTTCTGTGCAGCTAACAACCTTTCACTCAAACTGTTCTTTATTTCAATGCTCTTGGCATTGATTCGGATGGGTTTCACCCTTTCCTTTCGACTCAAGGCATCAGCGACTACATTCGCCTTGCCGGGATGGTATCTGATTTCACAATCATAATCATTTAAAACCTCCATCCAACGGCGCTGCCTCATGTTTAAATCCTTCTGATTAAATAGGTGCTGGAGGCTCTTGTGATCAGAATAGATCACACACTTGATTCCATATAAATAATGCCTCCAGAGCTTCAGTGCTAATACAATGGCACCCAACTCCAAGTCATGGGTGGTGTAATTCTTTTCATGCACCTTTAACTGTCTTGAAGCATAGGCAATAACCTTGCCTTTCTGCATAAGCACACACCCCATGCCAGTGTGTGATGCATCGCAGTAAACTATGAATTCTTCGGTACATTCAGGCAATGTCAGTACAGGAGCGTTGCTCAACTTTTGCTTTAGGATATCGAAGGATTCTTGCTGCTTAGGACCCCAATCGAACTTTACTTTCTTACGAGTCAATGAAGTTAGGGGTGCAGCAATCCTTGAAAATTTTTCAATGAAACGCCCGTAGTAACCTGCCAATCCCAAGAAACTGCGAGTTTCCGTGGGAGTCTTTGGCTCCTGCCAATTCATAACAGCTTCGACCTTAGCGGGATCCACTTGGATACCACGCTCACTAACCACATGTCCAAGGAATTGGACTTCTCGAAGCCAGAATTCACACTTAGAGAATTTGGCATAGAGCTTCTCATGATGTAGGAGTTTAAGAATACATCGAAGGTGTTTCTCATGGTCAGCTTGGCTCTTCGAGTAGATGAGGATGTCGTCAATGAAAACGATGACGAATTTATCTAAGTATGGCTAGCAAACGCGATTCATGAGATCCATGAATGCGGCAGGTGCATTCGTGAGCCCAAAAGGCATCACTAGGAACTCGTAATGACCATAACGAGTCCTAAACACAGTTTTGTGTACGTATTCATCTCTAACCTTCAGTTGGTGGTAGCCTGACCTCAAGTCAATCTTCGAGAAATAACTTGCCCCTTGCAATTGATCGAACAAATCGTCAATCCTGGGCAAAGGATACCTATTCTTTATTGTGACCTTGTTAAGCTCACGGTAATCGATGCACAGACGCATCGATCCATCCTTCTTTTTGACAAACAAGACTGGCGCTCCACAAGGAGACGAACTAGGTTTAATGAAACCTTTAGCTAGTAATTCGTCTAGTTGCACTCTTAATTCCTTCATTTCTGTTGGTGCCAACCTGTAAGGTGCTCTAGCAACTGGTGCTGCTCCAGGGATGATGTCAATTCTGAATTCCACTTGCCTATCTGGTGGTAAACCAGGTAGTTCTTCAGGAACACTTCAGGGTATTCAGAAATGATAGGTATATCTTCCATCTTCGGTTTCGGCTCATCAAAAGTCACTTGTGCCATGTAGATGACACAACCTTTCTTCAAGCACTTAGAGGCCTTGAGCATAGTCACTTGCTCAGGCAGTCCATACCGGGTATCTCCCTGAATGGTAAGTGATTCACCCGACGGAGTTTTGGTCACCACCTGCTTTTTATTGCAGAGTATCTGGGCCTGGTTACGGGATAACCAGTCCATGCCTAAAACGATGTCGAAACCGGCCAACTTCAAAGGAAGTAGGTACAAAGGAAAAGAGTGGTTCTTAATGGATATGAAGCATCCATCTAATATGGTTGAGGCGGTTTCTAAGGTGCCATCTGCTAATTCCACCTCATACTTCACACTTAAGGTTTTAACAGGTAAATTCAGCAATTTGCAAAACTTATTATCTACAAATGATTTATCAGCGCCTGAATCAAAAAGTACTCTTGCATAGATATCATTGATGAGAAAGGTACCTTTGATCACGTTATCGTCTTGCACAGCCTCCTTCGCATCCATCCTAAAGACCCTAGCATTGGTCTTCTTGGCCTCTTCGGGCTTCTTGGCGTATTTAGGGCAGTTGGTTTTTATGTGCCCTTTCTCATTGCAACTGTAGCACGTTGCATCCTTCAGCTTTTTACAATCCAAGGTCTTGTGTTCCTTGGACTTGCATATCCCGCAAGCAAAAGTTCTTGACTGAGTCTGCGAGCTCGATTCGAGCCTGCACTTCCCGAAGTGCTGCTTCTTGTAGACTTTGCATCTGGGCTTCTCACCAGACTGATGCCCATCTTTCTTTGACTCAGAACCCTTCTTGTTGTCACCGTTTCCTCGGTGCTTCTTGCTTGACCTCCGTGAATTGTCATCTTCACGTTTCCTATTCTCAGCATCCTTGTTCCTCAGCGATCTTTGTCTGACCGCGTCCAGAGTGAGGGACAAAGATATGTCAGCTACAGATCTGAAAGTAGTTGGCTGAGAGGCCTTTACGCTTGCCTTTATCTCTGGGGCTAAACCACCAATAAAACGAGCTATTCGTTTGGGTTCCGGGGTCACCAAATACGGAACCAACCTTGACATGGTATTAAAGCTCGTGAGGTAAGCTTGGCAATTTAGATTGGTCATTACCAATGAAAGAAAATCTGACTCAATCTTTTCGACCTCGTGCTGAGGACAGTAGTTCTCCCTGATGAGGGCAACAAATTGTTCCCGAGACATGTTGTACAATGGGATCTTCCCAGTGGCTTGAATCAGTGATCTCCACCAGGCTAAGGTTTCGCCTTTAAAAGATTGTGACACAAACTTGACTATATCCCTCTCAGCGCACCCGTTAATATCTACTACTGTGTCCATCTCATCTAACCACGTCATGCAGTCAATGACTCCTTTTTCCCCAGTGAAATCCCTGGTTTTGCATGATACAAAGTATTTATAGGAGCAACCCTTATTACGGGGTTCTTGAGTTAGTACAATCTGTTGAGATGGAGCACTGTGGTGGTTTGAGGAGAGTCGATCATCATCTTTCTTTGGTTCTTCCTTCTTGGAGGGTGGCTTCGAATGCGGTGTAGATAGGGTCCTACTTCGAGTCCCACTATATTCTTCGTACTGCCGGTCTAAGGCCTTTGTAACTGCGTCGTCTACTAACGCTTTCAGTTCAGCACCCGTTATATTAATCCGGGCGTTGTCATTATTCTCCACTGGGTGACTATTAATTTCATCCGAGTCAGCCATTTTAATTGAACTGTTACATAAAACATGGGCAATAGTTTATTTGGGAGTTTATTATATAATTGTCTTTTATGGCAATTCATTAACCACAGTAAACAGAGACCATATTTGGTTAATTTGTTAATTCACATTTATTTAGGATTTTTATTATAATTTATCCTAATTATAAAACAATAACAGTTCTATTAGTGGCACAAAAGGCCTAGTCAGAAGGACATTTTAATTCATAATCTATGATTTCAGAGAATCAAGGCTTTTAAGGTTTGAACATAGTTCATTACCTTTTTCGGACAGGGAGTCATAGCTACCACTGTCTTTTGGCTCATGTAGAAATGAGCAAGGCCCGTAGGCACTATATTACCAATGTATGGTCAAGTTATGATCATCTTAATTGATGATTTAAACCCATGATTCAAAGATCGTTAAGTTGGGTTAGGAATCCTTTTTAAAGAATCCTTATATAAGAATGACGTGGGTGATTTTAACGAATCACATCTGCCAGGAGCGTTAACATGTTTTCAGATGTTAACAGGGATCCGAATCTTTTAAACAGGTCTTACCATCTTGGCCAGGTCTTTACTATGACACTCAGGCTAGGTTTCACTCTTAAGATTCTTATTCAATATTTAATAGGCAGATTATTATTAAAAGGAATGATTTTGATTTATTTATTTCATATATAATTTATTTATGCATAAAATGGCAAAAATGAAATTTATAAATTAAACATTCCATTAATTATTAATAGATTACACACCGCCCTAAACGGGACTTTTTAGACAAACAAGTTACCCACGTAGGGGTCAAACAACATACTAGTCCACGCAGGGACTTAAACAAACATCATACCCTCGTAGGGGTTAACAGAAAGATAGGCCCACACATGGGTCCAAAACAAACAAACATACCCACACAGGGGTCAATACAGCAAGACAGGCCCACGCAGGGGCTCAACTGATACAAGGAAATTACAACAATAGTGGAAGGATTCAATGGTCCTTCTTGCTCTTCCCTTTTATTAGGCTTGTCAATCCTTGGAAGAAACTTTGTCGCTCCCTGCGGTCTCTGTGAAAGTCTCGCTCGGCTTGGTCCAACCTCTGTAGAATTTCTTCACGCTCTGGTGGGGAGAACCTTGGCGGCTGCGATTGTTGCCGAATTATAGGTCTAGTAGGTATTTGGTACCCATGAGTTGGGTAGCCTACTCACCAAGGAGCTCCATACGGTCCTTCCGGGTGAAGGGCGTTGTAATTGGCCGCTACCATGTATGGGTCGGCTTCAGCGTAACCATAGTTGGTGTGAGCCGGCTGCTCAAACGGGTTGTACGCCATCGAACCCGTGTATGCTGGAATCGGGTTATCAAAACCCATCGGTGGTGGTTGCGGTGCAACTGGGTTTGAAGGTCCACCCATTTGTGGATCTTCTTGAAGTGGCGGATAATGACTGCCACTTGACTGTCGAGGAGAGCTAAAATGAAAGTCCCCTCCTGATGCAGACATACGTGCTCCTGTTTTCCTACGCCTCGGCGGTTGCGGAGGTGCTGGCTGAACAGGTGGCGGTGGAGGCGGTGGCGTGACTGCCACGAATCGTAAATCCCCAGAGGGATCCTGCTGCTGCTGGTGGTGAGGCGACGAATGGTGCGAGGGTGTAAAATGCCACTCGAACTGGTTAAATCGTGCCTGGTAACTATCCGGACCACGGTAGGGTGATCCATGAAAAGACGAACCATCTGAGACCTCGATAGGATGGTTCGGAGTTCCGGTTGCGGGCTCGACGGGATCGGTGTCCTCGTCCATGTCCTCTGCATGATCGCCGGAGTAATGATCTTCTGGCCCCAATGGGTTAAAACCCACTGGTTCTTGTATGTAGTTTTCCGGGTTAAACCAGCCCCTAAAAGCAGGTGTAGGGTCACCAAAGGAATGGTGCGATAGGGATCGCTGTAGAGGTATGTAAGAAGGTTGAGGGTTATCGGGCTCGTTTTCCGAATGTGGCCCATAAGAGCTATGAACGGGAGGTGTTGAACTATGCGAGACTGACCGTCTAGCAGGTTTGAAAAGGTTCCTCCGTTTTTCTCGCGGATCGGCACTCGCGGTGGCGGAAGGAGCTCGCATGTGCGAAGGCCCGGCCTCGTTGTCATTGGGGGCGGTGATTGGCCCCTTGCCTCGTCCTCTTCGTCGAAAGAATCTTGGCGGCATATTTAATCCTGTCAATACAACATAAGATAACGACAAGAATATATAAAATAAAGGTCAAAACAAAATCAAACAAAGTAGAATTTGTCCTATGTTATTTGTCTAGACTCAAAAGTTTAGGAATGTTCAATTGTGTTATTGAGATTAAACACAAAAGGCTAGTGTTTAATTCACTCAATGTTGGCTCTGATACCAACCTGTCACACCTCGAAATCCACGTGTCACCGGTGGGCCCGGTGGGGGAGTATCGTGACCTGGTTGGCAACATAATAGTCAAACAACACAATATTTAAATGCACAGCGGAAGCAAATGAAAGATATATTTCAACTGAATATAATATTGTAATATCATGTATCACAAACAGTCGAAAATTTATCCACAGAAGGATCGAAAATAAATAGGAAACAGTAGTTCAACAGACGATAGGCATCTTAAGCTTGCGAGACTCTTTATTGATGCTAAGGAGAAAATTCCAGCCAATTAGGAATAGTACCTGCATTTAATCTTTTTGGGAAAATACGTCAGTTTACACTGGTAAATACAATCAACTGACTCATTTTAAAAATGATTAAAATTGATTTGGATGCACATGGCATAAACATTTTATAACTTGGGATAATTATTTAATTATATAAACTTGTAAAAGAATTACATGTTCCTTATGCGTTCAGTAGCCCGGATCATGCCGGGTTAAAGATAAATAGACACACCACATAATCTATTTATGCACTGACGAGTGTACGCCTACACTCCGCGCTTAGGTCGTGGCCATTTCGTAAAATGATGCCAAGGATATCCGGGACATGGTCATTAACCCCCCAAAGGCTTTAAGTAAACAAAACAATTTAAACGGGCCGATCAAATATCAATTAACCACCAAACGATGGAAGATTTAATGCCCGACCAAGCGGTATTTTATATACCGTACCCCAAGCCCGTATAGGGAAAATAAGTTAAAAGTATTTACCTTTGCAAGTATAATTCACAAACAGCAAATGCAAGTAGCTTTTACTGGTCCTCCTATTCTGGAACGAAGGTTTATAATAATCTATTAGAATCCTAACGGGTCTTTAGTTAAGCTTAAGCTTAGACAGGTTAGTTTTAAAGATACGGTTCGTACGCACGATTAAGCGAAGACCGGAATAGAATGTGATTTAGACCCGAGAAGCTTGAAGACTTGTTTAATATTGGTATTTCATACACATTCTGGATTTTGAGATAAAACCGATAAGGTTTGACCTGTTTCGGCTAATTTATGCAAACTAGTTACATAAACCGAACCGGACGCGCAAGAGGCGTAACGGGTAATCATGAGAGCTATATACAGGTTTCCTAAGTTAATATGCCTCAAATATGTTGTGATATCAGTAAGATATCTTTTATTATGCCCGAAATGAATTTAAACACAAACTATGCCCCGTAGGGGTAGTTTGGTCATTTACAAGGTTATAAAAGAGCTTAAGTATTAACCTGAGTTACAAGTCTGATGTAATCAGAAAAATACTCAATTTAATAAGTTATAACATTAGGGTAAAGTATATATGTGAAATTTATCAATTATAACCAAACTATGCACCGTAGGGCATTTTGGTAATTTCACATAAGCCAAAAAGCTCAAAACTGAAGTCTGAGTTAAACAACCTTTGCTTACTGTTAAAATATTATAATTTACCTAAAATATCAGTAGGTATCAACCCTTGTATGTTTAAAATAGTTTTAGTACATATTATGCGTTAAAAACGCTTAATAAGGCGATTCGAAGCCGTTTCCGGGTTCTATATAGAAAGCTGATATTTTTATTATTCCAGAAGGCTTAAAATAATTTTTTATCATTTAAAATCAGTAGCAAAAGGTTTGGGGTCAAAAAGATATGTAAAACTCCTTTTATAGCCCGAAAGGGCAAAACCGACAATTACCGGTTTAAGCCTATGACTCTAAGTTATGCTCAGCCTAAAATTAATTAAAAATCTTCACAAATCCCAAAATAATATATTACATCAGTGGGTAAAGAGTTTGATATCAAAAAGTATGTTTAAATAGGCTATACGCTAATTATGTCGTTTGATTGCTAAAGAAGCTTTCTAATTACGCTAATGAGCATAACTCTCAATTTACACCTCAAACTGATGTCAAACTTTGGGTACAAGTTTATATATCAGTAACTAAGGTTTCTACTCTTTTACATTTTTAAATATCACGTTTTATGGTGAAAAGGGCATAATGGTCAACATATGAGCAATTAACGGGATCATGCATATTAATTGGTTAACTAATGAACCAAGGTGTATAATCACAGAGGGTTATACTAGCATGTAACCTGGTCCAATTGAAGCTCTAAGGCATTTCTAAAACATGCCAAAACGGGTCAGAACTGAAGTCAAAGAAAAAGTCAAAGCTTTGCGACTTTCGGTTCCGAACCGGGTCTAAACAGAAAATTGTCGGGTTGAACATGTTTAGACATGTTCTTACACTAATTACCAAGTTATATTAATGATCAAACAGGTTGTATGGGTTCTACATTGCTAATTATGCATAAATTAGAAATTAAGCATTCTGTTGACTTTTTAATAACAAATTTGACCCGACATTAGACCTAGTTAGAGTGGGAATCAGAGGGTGCCCTTTTAAGGGTTTATTGCCCACATAATTACCAACTTATAACTACTTTCAATTCAACTAATCACTGGACCATTAGTGATTAATAGCTAAGTCAACCGTTAATTACGACGGTTTGACTTTTAAGCTAAAACTAAGCAAAAACTTAACTAAGAAAGGTTAAGCATACTAACTGAAGTCCTATGCACGATTAGTGATCACTTGAGTCTGCTTTGGAGCTCCAGAAATGATCAGAAATGCTGAAGGAAGGTGTGAAGAAATGGTTGCAACCTTGTGACCTTTTATAGTGCTCATACTCACTTAGATCATTGACAACAAGTGCTAGCAATGGCCATGGATCATCAACATATGTCCCTAAGTGCCTAGGATTGTTTAGGGGTCGCCCATGATGTGAAAATTTATGTTTTGGGTCATTTATGCGCGAATACAGGCTGCTGTCCAACTTTTCTGTATCTGGGCGTCTGACGCGGCCTGCGTAAGATCTTAAGATGTCTTACGCGGCCCGCCTGAGCCTTGTAATCTGATTTCACATTTTCAAGTTTTTGCATATTGTCTCTTGGCCTTTCGAAGGGTCAACCAACTTAATTTCTTGCACTTTGACCCCTCCATATTTATTTACAAGGGCTTCAAGACTTATACCCACTTTGTTAAGTCCTTGGTCACTTCCCGTTTACCCGAAAAGTCATAACTTTCAACGTTGACGCTTTAACCCCTTGTATACGAATTTGATCATAACTTTCTCATACGATAACGAAACTTTATGAAATTTATATCGTGCATTCTAGTGAGCATAATTAACCGTTACAAAGCTTCGGGTTTGTCAAAAGGTCACTCAGAGGTATAACTTAAACATGTTGATACATTTAACCCCTGTAGTTTGTAATCTCTCACTTTCATTCACAATTAGCTTCGTATGATCCATGATTTATTCGTTTGAAGGTATGAGCATCATGTAGGGTTAATGCAAAGCATATTTATTCACTGTTGACATTTAGAACTCGTATATTCACATACTTTCCATGATTGTCAACTTTAATCCTTCTATAACATTCTTTCACACGTTCAAACCTATGACACTTGTCAACACATTATAGGACGTGAATTTTTGAGGTGTTACATGCTCAAGAAAACTGAAGACTGTGAGAATGGAAATCGGAGCAGCCTGGCACAAGAAGAAGAGGCTGCTGAACCCTGTGTTGGTTGAAACACGGAGTTTGTTTGTTTTCTGTACATAAATAAACAATATTTTTAAAACCCTAAAAATTAAAAATTTTGAAAAACCAAAAATATGTTTTGATTTTGTCAAAAATATTCAAAAATACAAAAATATATGTTGATTGAATACGCCGAAACCCTCACGGCTGAACAAACATGATTAATTTCACAAGATTGAAAAACGGTTTTCAAACTGTAAATATCAATGTGTTGTAAATCATGGGGGTATGATAGATTTTCTGCAAATCAGAGCATGAGATGCAGAAAATGGATGGCGAGACAAAGGTATCTACATCGGTTATCAAATTTTCTTTAAATGATTTTGCATTTTAGGGGGAGTATTATTGTCAGAAAATCCAAAAACATTTGAAAATTTGAAAAAGTAAAAAACATGATAAAATGAAAATTGAGTTTTTTTTGCGTAAAAAGAGGAAATGATAGTACATCAGTGGACAGTTATAGTACGCTAAAGAATTGGAAAGTCAAAATGTGTTAAACGATCTCACCGTGGATGTGTCGGTAGATTTTTATACATTTAGTAAACTTTTTCGGGATATAAACCTAAATTCAAACTTGCTTATTTCGGTGGGAACACTACTTGGATATATAGGTAACCCCTGAAATCTCATTTGAAGGACCCCTCTTTCTGAGATACTAGGTCTTTATGCTTAGTGATATCTGGGGTATTATCCTTGGACTTCTGATTTTGCGGAAGCAATGGCCTAGTCCCCGTATAATACTTTCTGCTTGCTTGAAACATAGCATCGCCCTCAGCATAAAAAATGATGAAACAATGAAAAAAATATGTAAATCATGTGCTGTTGAAGAAAAGATCCTCTAAAGGGGACACACCAAAAGTCGAAGCCGTCATCTCTCTGCTGAACGGAAGTTCTGACCTGAGCTCTCACGGTTCTTCGCAATTTAACCCTTTACAGATATCATCTAGGTATACTCACCTGTAAGACTGAATATTGGGATCTGGATACGGG
>JARYGA010034886.1:0-27803 GCA_030545235.1 Helianthus tuberosus | reverse complement strand
ACAAGAAGAAGCGTTTCAGACCTTGAAGTAAAAGCTTTGTGATGCGCCTATTCTATCTTTGCCCGAAGGCAATGATGATTTTGTTTGTGTATTGTGATGCATCAAATTTGGGTCTTGGTTGTGTTCTTATGCAAAGGAACAAAGTCATAGCATATGCATCGAGGCAGTTGAAGATACACGAGAAGAACTATACCACTCATGATCTTGAGTTAGGTGCAGTGGTATTCGCTCTCAAGATCTGGAGACACTATTTATACGGTACTAAATGTGTGGTTTTCACTGACCACAAAAGTCTTCAGCATATCTTCAATCAGAAAGAACTTAACATGAGGCAACGACGTTGGGTTGAACTTCTAAACGACTATGATTGCGAAATTCGCTACCATCCTGGTAAGGCGAATGTCATGGCTGACGCATTAAGTTGTAAACAACTTGTCAAGCTTCATTGTGTCAAAGTTCGATCTGATATTCAAGCCCGCATCTCTCAGGCTCAACATACTTGTGTTTCACAAGGATTGATGGGTAAGGAATTACCCTATCACATTAAGCCTGATCTCGAGCTTAAAGACAATGGATTGTATTATTTCATGGACCGTTTGTGGGTCCCAGGTCAAGATAATCTTCGCACCTTGCTTATGGATGAAGCTCATAAGTCTCGTTATTCTATTCATCCTGGTGCAGACAAAATGTATAAGGATCTTCGTACTCAGTATTGGTGGCCTGGTATGAAGAAAGATATTGCCTTATACGTATCCAAATGCCTTACTTGTTTTAAGGTTAAGGCTGAACATCAACATCCTTCTGGTTTATTGGAGCAACCAGAGATTCCATTTTGGAAATGGGAAAACATTGCTATGGATCTTATTACCAAACTTCCATGCACTAAGAGAGGTCATGATGCTATTTGGGTAGTTGTTGATCGTCTTACAAAGTCAGCACATTTCTTACTGATCCGTGAGGATCAATCTGCTGACAAGCATGCTAAAATCTATGTGGATGAAATTGTATCAAGACATGGTGTTCCTTTGAACATTATTTTCTGATAGAGATGCTCGTTTCTCATCTCGTTTTTGGAGGACCATGCAATCTGCTATGGGAACCCAACTCAACTTGAGCACAGCTTATCACCCGCAATCAGATGGTCAATCTGAAAGAACAATCCAGACTCTGGAGGATAGCTTAGAGCTTGTGTGATCGATTTTGGTGGTAGTTGGCATTCGTATCTTCCGTTGATTGAATTCTCCAACAACAATAGTTATCACTCCAGCATCAACATGGCTCCTTTCAAGGCTCTCTATGGTCGAAAATGTCGTTCACCAGTCTGCTGGAATGAGATCGGTGAGGCTCAGCTTACTGGACATGACCTCATTCTAGAGACAACAGATAAGGTTAAGAAAGTTCGCGATAACCTTCTGACAGCTAGAAGCCGTCAAAAGAGTTACGCGGACCGACGACGCAAGCCCTTGGAATTTCAAGTTGGTGATCGCGTGTTACTTAAGGTCTCACCTTGGAAAGGTGTGATCAGATTTGGAAAGACAGGAAAACTTGCACCTAGATACGTTGGACCATTCAAGATCGTCGAAAGAATCGGTAAGGTAGCCTACAGACTTGAGTTACCTCCTGAACTTGGAAATGTTCATCCAACCTTTCACGTGTCCAATCTCAAGAAGTGTTTAGCTGATGAGAACCTCCACATACCGCTTGACGAAATTCGTGTGGATAACACGATGCATTTTGTTGAGAAACCAGTGGAAATCATAGAACGTGAAGTCAAGTGGCTCAAACGCAAGCGCATTCCACTTGTCAAAGTTCGCTGGGAATCTAAACGTGGACCAAAATTTACTTGGGAACATGAAGATCAATTCAAAGCAAAATATCCACATCTTTTCCCACGAGTTTCCTCTAAACAAATTTTGGGACGAAATTTCCACAAGTAGGGGAGACTGTGACATCTGTGCTTGTAATCATTGTAAACAGTTCAATTATCAATAAAACAATGTTATTTGATCCCAATATTTGTTTGTTTATGTTTGACATTTTTCATGTTTTGAATTTTGTTCAATTTCAAACTCTATATCACTTTCTTGAAGGTTATACGCAAACTGATGCGTAAACGTAATCAGTTTAACATGAAAAACACTCCGAAACATCAATTTATGCTTAACATACCTTAAATAACCTTTAAATAACTTAGAAATAAGTTTTGAAGGCTTTAGTATGGCAAAATCAAGTTTATTCGCTTATAGGGACTAATTTCGACAAACTGTGAAAGTATGCCGATTCGTACTGTAACGGACATTCCGTAACTTGATCATATGTTAAACATACCCTAAATATCATTTACATAGCTTAGAAATAGGCTTTGAGGGGTTCGGTATGCTAAAATAAACTTTTTGGTCATTTAGGGACTAAAAGCGTCAAAAAGTGCATAGGTTTGCATTTTCGCGCATATCTGACGTTCTGAACACATCCGGACATCCAAAAATTTATGTAATCATTAAAATATTTTTTTTAGTGATTGGCTTGATAAAATTCCATTTGTCGCGTAATTTGGATCGTTTTTCGCGTCCGTTCGTGTTTCGTCGTAATTAACCGAATAACGCGATCGTACGGCCAAACGAACTGACATCCGACATATTTTTGGGCATGTTTCATGTCCCCTATACTTAGGAATCATTGTAGAGCCTTAAAAATGGCTTAACGGGCTTTAAACGTGTCAAAATAGGCTCTATACATGTGCAGGGACCAAAACTGCAACATTTGAAACTTGTTGGCTGATTTGCAGCCCAGGCGGGCCGCGTAAGCCTGTACTAGCTTTTACGCAGGGCGTGTAAAATGCCCAGTTCTGCAAAAATCATTTTACACCGTGTTCCAGCTGTTCCACACACTTGCAAATGGCTTTGGGCAATCTATGGGCTCATTTGGGGGTGCCCATGGTTTTAGAAATCAGGGGGTGCATATGTACGGGTTAGATCGAAGCACGTTTTATGAGGAACGATCTTAACGGTTACCCGAAATCTATATACACCCCCATCCATTTCACTTGCAACTCACACTTGATCTGATTCATTCTCTAAGTTGGAGTGTTTGCACTTCATACCTGATAATAATTAGATCAAACCTCCATTTCTTGGACCCGTTGTAAGTATTCTTTCGTTCTTTTACGCGTTTTAAGCGTGAAAGTCAAACAAGTGTTTGACTTTTAGCTTTGACCAGTTTATGGTCAACACGAAGTTCGTTTGAACTTCGCAACGTGAGCGTAATCATGATGGTCATAGTCCTTTGTGACTATACCTACTGATTACCACGTTATTTAGACCTAATGACGAGTCATAGTTTCGGTCAAAATGCGTATTCTTGCGTATTTTGCAACCAAGTTTGATATCAAAACAAAGTCCTTTGTGACTATACCTACTGATTACCACGTCACTTTAGGTTTAGTGCTTATATAGGGTCGTAAGATAAGCGGTTTAAACAACCGCTTAGACTTTCGAAACCGACCCGTTTGTTCGATCATTAGGATCCGACCAAACATATTTTGTGACCATAGTTGTATAGGGAATAACCTTCCGAGGTTATACCTTATGGTCACTACGTTTAGTTAGTTGTATGATAGGTAGTTTATATGCCTTAGGTAAATGACCAAAATGCCCTTTTTACGCATAAATTCATTTAAAGCATATGTAACCTAAATTTTGACATCTAAACTGATTAGGCAACACTATTAGACATGTTATGGCATATAATTACTTGTCAGAGGACTAGTTAGGCGGTCCGAACGCGTTTTACACGAACGACGCGTTAAAGTAGCGTTAGCTACCTAAACGGGTCGTAATGGGTCGTAAGCACTTAGGATAGGTTCCGTTTTAGAATGTAGGCTTTGTTAAATCATATTACATGAGTTCTTATACTCATTTTGGTTTACGAAACCACATTTTATCCGATCCTCCGATTTAGGTCCGTTTATTAACATAGTTACCTATATTAGGTGCCGTTTGATTTTCGTGATCTCTAGCATTGCTTGGTTGTTATCCAAGGACTATTGAGAAATCTCAAGTGAGTACATAGACCCCTCTTTTACTGTTTTCCAAACATTTTGGGGTGAAACACATGTGCCTACTTGTTACTTTCATGCTTTTCATGTTTTACATCATATGCTTGTTATGTTCATTAGTACACTTATAGTACATGATTTCATTATGTTTTTGCTATGTATATCCATTTAGTGCATACTTAGTACATTGTTTTACATTACATTTTATGCTATGTATGTCCATTTAGTGCATACTTAGTACATTGTTTTACATTACAGTTTATGCTATGTATGTCCATTTAGCGCATACTTAGTACATTGTTTTACATTACATTTTATGCTATGTACGTCCATTTAGTGCATACATAGTACATTATTTTACATTACATTACATTTCATGCTATGTATGTTCATTTGTTGCATACTTAGTACATTATTTACATAAAACATGCTTACATTTTGGTATGACATTTGGTTTGTTTAAAGGGGATAAAAATACATTCATTAACATTGATCACGCTGTTCGTTAGTAGGTAGTGGTACCATAGGAATTGACAACTCCCGTTCCTAAAATCCTAGGTTTGTTTGGATGGAAGAAATGACCGAATTCGATATACATAACTCATATAAACCTTTAATTTGTTTAAGGGTTTGTCGCCACAGTCGCAAGGCTTGAATGTATGCATTTTTACAATACTGCATAGATGTTTGTATCAGTAGAGCATGCATTTGTTTTACAAAACATAACTTTGATTTAAACTATGATTTACTTCAATACCTTGTTTTGTGCATTTTACCTATGGTTTAGTTGATATATTTCACTTGCCATATATGACATTTGGTTACACATTACATGATTTACATTTGGCAATAAACATTGTATACACATGAACATTTTTTACATTTAATTACACATTACATGATTTACAGTTGACAATAGACAGGGTTTACACATGAATATTTGACAATTGGTTTAAACAAGACAATTTGGTGGTTTGTTTGGGTAAGTGATTTAAGTAACGAGGCGTGTGTGTCACACCCTGGCTTTGCGGAAGCGTGGGTTTATTTGGTGTGACTTCTTAATACCATAGCTTAATCATAACAAAGCTATATGAAAATAAAACCATGCAGATCATCCATTGATTTAAGTTTGAAAAGTAAAATACCACAACATTGTCTTAAGGCGTTGACGCATGCAACGGAAATTACAACCTGATAACATAAAAACTTTGTTCTTAAAACGCAACCACAAATATAACATAAACACTGTTTAAGACTTGCGACTCGTCCAGGTAAAAGTCGCGACCCCTAAACGTGGATGATTCCGTAACTCTAACACAGCGGGAAAACGTAGCATACCGTGCTAGATCCTTAGTTCCCTGAAATACATGTAAGTTGGAAAAATCAACATAATGTTGAGCGAGTTCATGTGTAAGTGAGTATGTAAAATCCTTGTAAGTATAAAAACCCTGGTATGTAGCAAGTAAGGAAAAAGAGATCACCAATGGTTTGCAAGGCCATTGATATGTGTGAAGTGCAAGTAGGAAGACTCAAACCTAGCGGATTTGTGCGTCGGGTACATAGTCAACCCAAGGTCCGTTCTGCTGGGCCTGGGGCTGGGCTCGCTACACCCTGATAGATCTACCGCATCGTGCCCCTCGGTCCTACAATGAGGATTAATGGCCTCAAGTACCACCTACCCACTCACATGATCTAAGTAGTAACCCTCCTTACGCTAACCATACCATGTAAAAGTACTCGTAATCATAGTAACATGTATTTCACCCCCGCAGTTTAGAAAACTGAAAATAGTTAAGAGAAAAGGGGGACATGAACTCACAGTAATGCGTCCTCGATAACAGCAAATCAAACTCGGTCTGCAGCACAACAACCTACAACGTGCTGATATCTATTAGACGAACGGCCGTGCCTTAGCTTAGAGTTTTAACGTTCTTGGGGAAATAGTTAGACAACTATTTCGTGTTTATATTGCTTGGTTATCGTATAAATAGATTCCTTCCCAAGGATGGGGTATTCGTACATGTATTATGTATTTGGTGACTTAAAGTATTGACAAAATACATTTACAAGTCTCATATCCAACACTTTAAAGTTTTATGTCAAAACTCATGGCGAGGTTTAATTCCGAGAAATAAAGTTAAACATACTTGTTAGAAAAATAATTTTTCTAAGTCTTGGTATTTTTAGAAAAATTCGCCAAAACTTCCCCTAAAAACGGGAGTGTCCGTGCTAATACGCACATCTTTTTCCTTTTGTAATCAACCCATGATCATCAACAATCAACCCCTTACGTTTTAACACGCAAAACACTACCCTTGTCGTTTCAGTGTCAATATGTGAAAACTGGACTGTTTTCGGACGAGTAAATAAAATACTTAAATTATTCCAAAAATTCCCAAATTTTTGCGGAATGTCCTAATCGAACCGCAAATTATTGTGTAAAAATATCGGGGTCTAGTTCATTAACAATAATTTATAGAAAATCGTTTACCGAACTGTGATTAGATTTGTCATATTCTGATCACAGTTTACGGAAAAATTCGTCAAAAATTCCTCGTAAGTCCGTTTATCGAAATTCCAGTTCGAGGGTCACAAATACATCCGTGATCATCTTTGATAAAAGTTTCAGGGGCTGGTTCGGTTCAGGTTTTAAGTTGTGATCGAAAACACACAGCCCAATTTACTGCAGTAAAAATAAGCCTTAGCTGCTGTCACGAAAACAGATTTTTAAAATAGTAACCGACCTCAGAAAAATACAATTCCAGCGCCATTTTCTTCGTTTTTCGAAAAGACATAATTTAGGCTTCAGAAATTCCGTTTTTCGAGTTTTTAAAGTCTGTTTACAGCCTGTTGAAGGCGGCTGGAAAAGTACATCAGCATGTTATTTACGTCTTAAATGTTACTAAATCGTGTTAAAAAGTGTCCGATTAACGGGTTTAACAAGAAAACAACTTTTAAACATCAAGTATGTTTTAACCAACCCTCAAACTAACAAGATTCCGCTTCATAAATCAGACACAAGTAACCTTTTATGTAACTTTTATATTCTTTATTTTTGTTTAACATCTACTAGTCTCTTTGATCCTTAGTGATTTAACAACAAAACATCTTACTATAAAACATAAATTTGAACAAGATGAACCAAGGCAAAATGAGACTTATTACTAGCCTCTAGCTAGGGATGATTCTTGTGTGAAAATGATGAGAAAAAGATGATGAAAATACTAGAACAATGCTCCTTTGAAATCCCTTCAAGTTGTAACCTCCATTGATCCTTCTTAGCTTTGAATGAGACTAGATAATGAAGAAGATGAGAAGGTTGGAAGATGGTTGTGGTTTCGGTTATGGGGCAGCCGAGACAAGAGGGAGAGAGAGTGAAATGGAGTGTGATATCTAGTGAAATGATGTGCTAATCCAAGTCCATACTTATATCATCATCTCCACATATTTATGCAACTTCAACAAGCAACATCTATTAAAATAATAGTATTAAATCAAGTTAGGGGATTTGAAGTTTGGGGGTGGGTCCCCTTGAAGGCTGATTTCGGTGGGGGGGGGGGGGGGGGTATAATTGCAAAATTTCAACTAAAGTGTAACTACAAGTTAGAACACAAGTGTTGGATGGTATTTGTTAGATTGTTTATTTTTAGCGGGTGTTATGGCATACGGGGATCATTAGTAGCCATAAATAATAAAACAAAGTGTCTGCCAAAAATTTAGTGTCTCAGGTAATGTCCGGTTATCCGGTCAGGTACTGTCCCGTTAAAGCGTTTAATTATGCCGAAAAAGGTCCTTTATGTATATTTTTGTAACATAAATTATTCCTGGTACTTAGGAAAATATACGGGACCGTTCTGCAATGTTTTTGCACTTTATTAGTAATTTTAAACGCTGAGTTTTGTATTAAAGTGCAGAATTTTGTACTTAAAGTACGTTTTAGGCACATCCGGTCACTATAAACTTCACCTAGTGACGCAGTTCTACAATTCTCACCTCCCTACACTCACTACCAGTGTAGCAATCTATTCCCGGCTCATACTGGCCTTAGAGGCAGTGTCTGCCTGATGCTGGTTATGTCAGCATGTTTAATGGGTATCCCGTAGTGTGCTCACTGTGCTTGTTGTGTATCAAGGTTGTCACTGATGTTTGTGTATAAATAATAGAGTGACAGTATAAAATGTGATGCATGAGCATGTATGTATCAGAAATTAGTAAGCAGTTTAATCACAGTTGTTAGCAAGCACAGTAATTAAGCAGTAATTAAATATTAATTAATTCGTACGGATACCTGGTTTGGTGAGGGTTGTCACATTCTCCCCCCGTTAAAGAAATTTCGTCCCGAAATTTAAGTTCTGCTACTAGATGCAGGGTTCTTAGGAAACAATTGGGGGTATTTCTCTTTCATTCGATCCTCACGTTCCCACGTGAATTCAGGTCCATGCCTAGCATTCCAACGAACTTTGACGAGTTTGACGCTGCTCCTGCGAGTTTTATTAACTTTCCAATCCGTGACCTCAACAGGTTCTTCAGTAAAGTGGAGCGTGTCATCGATATGAACTTCGTCAGCAGGAATGATCACTGTGTCTTGTGTTGGACTTTTCCTCAAATTGGATACATGGAATGTATCGTGAACACCATGGAGTTCAGCAGGTAGGTCCAACTTGTAGGCTACAAGCCCAATCCTTTGCAGAATTCTGAAAGGGCCAATGTAACGCGGATTCAACTTCCCACACTTTCCGAAGCGTGCCACACCCTTCCAGGGTGAAACTTTCAATAAAACCATATCTCCAACTTGGAATTCCAAATGTTTCCGGTTTGGATCTGCATAGGCTTTCTGTCTTTCGCGAGCCGCTTCGATACGTTTTCGAATCTGCGCAATCTTGTCTGTCGTCTCTTTGACGATTTCGGGACCAACAAGCTGTCTATCACCTGCGTTAGCCCAGCATAGTGGTGATCGACACTTGCGTCCGTAAAGAGCTTCAAATGGCGCGGCTCCAATACTAGTGTGGTAGCTGTTGATGTATGAAAATTCGGCCAGGGGTAAATGCTTATCCCAGCTACCACCAAGATCCATTACACATGCTCTCAGCATATCCTCCAATGTCTGAATAGTTCTTTCACTTTGGCCATCAGTTTGCGGATGGAATGCAGTGCTCAAATTCAATTGTGAGCCAAAAGCTTCTTGGAAGGATTGCCAAATCCTTGATATGAAACGTCCATCTCTATCAGAGATGATCGAGAGTGGCACTCCATGACGTGCAACGATTTCCCTCATGTATATTTCCGCAAGTTTACTCGTATTGTCTTTCTCTTTGATTGGCAAGAAATGTGCGGACTTTGTTAGGCGGTCAACTATCACCCAAATAGTATCATGACCCCTGGGTGTCTTGGGCAGTTTCGTTATAAAATCCATTGAAATCTGTTCCCATTTCCACTTGGGAGTTTCAGGTTGTTGCAGAAGTCCCGAAGGCTTCTGGTATCCAGCTTTCACCTTGGCACACGTCAAACATTTGCTAACATAAACAGCAACGTCGCCCTTCATCCTGGGCCACCAATAATAATCCTTAAGATCTTGGTACATTTTATCCGCCCCGGGATGAATAGAGTACCGTGATTTATGTGCCTCATCAAAAATAACTTTCCTCAAACCACCAAACAGAGGAACCCAAATCCTTTTCATAAAACATAACGTTCCTTCCTTGTTTGGTACTAATTGCTTCTCCATCCCACGGAGATATTCTTCTTCAAGGTTTCTTTCCTTAAGAGCTTCTTTTTGCGCGGCACGAATGCGCAGGGAAAGATCTGTCTGGATAATCATCGCCAAAGCCCTAACCCTTATGGGCTTGATCCTTTCTTTACGACTTAGGGCATCGGCGACCACATTCGCCTTCCCTAGATGGTACTTTATCTCGCAGTCGTAATCGTTCAACAATTCGACCCAACGTCTTTGTCTCATGTTCAGCTCTTTCTGGTTGAATATGTGTTGTAAACTCTTGTGATCTGTGAAGATTGTACACTTCGTACCATATAGGTAGTGTCTCCAGATCTTTAATGCAAATATCACTGCGCCTAGCTCCAAATCATGAGTGGTATAGTTCTTTTCATGTACTTTCAATTGACGTGACGCGTAAGCTATAACTTTCTGGCGTTGTATCAAAACGCAACCCAATCCTTAACATGAGGCGTCACAGTATACCACGAAATCATCTGTACCTTCCGGTAGTGCTAAGATCGGTGCATTGCAGAGCTTATCCTTTAACAACTGAAATGCTTCTTCCTGTTTGATTCCCCAATCAAACTTCTTATCCTTCTGCGTGAGGAGTGTCAGTGATTGAGCGATTTTTGAAAAATCCTCAATGAACCTTCGATAGTAACCAGCCAAGCCTAAGAATTGTCGAATCTCGGTTGGCGTCTTTGGAGTTTCCCAATTTTTGATCGCTTCAATCTTGGTGGGGTCCACATGAATCCCATCCCCATTCACCACATGTCCAAGGAATTGGACTTCACGTAGCCAAAACTCGCACTTAGAGAATTTGGCATACAACTGTTCCTTTTTTAGCAACTCCAAAATAGCTCTTAAGTGCTGTTCGTGTTCAGCCTTTGTCTTTGAATAAATCAAAATATCGTCGATGAATACAATCACGAACTTATCTAGATACGGCTTGCAGACTCGGTTCATTAGGTCCATAAAAACAGCAGGCGCGTTTGTTAACCCAAACGGCATGACTAGGAACTCGTAGTGTCCATAACGAGTTCTGAAGGCTGTCTTCGGGATGCTTTCTTCTTGTATTCTTAGCTGATGGTACCCAGATCGAAGATCGATCTTAGAGTAAAAGCTTGAACCTTGGAGCTGATCGAATAAATCATCGATTCTTGGCAGAGGGTATCTATTTTTGATCGGCAGCTTATTCAACTCCCGGTAGTCAATACACATACGAAAACTACCGTCTTTCTTTTTTGACAAATAAAACTGGAGCTCCCCAAGGTGAGAAGCTTGGTCGGATGAATCTTTTGTCAAGTAACTCCTGGAGTTGTGTCGACAACTCCTGCATCTCTGACGGTGCAAGTCTACAAGGTGCCCTAGCTACAGGCGCGACGCCTGGAACTAAGTCAATGTGAAATTCCACTTGCCTTTGGGGTGGCAATCCTGGCAAGTCCTCTGGAAAGACTTCAGGATATTCCCTCACGACAGGGATGTCTTCGATTTTCGGCTCAGCAGCTTTCTTATCCATGATGTGTGCCAGGAAGGCAGCACATCCCTTTTGTAAACACTTACGAGCTTTCAGGCAACTGATAATTCTTAAAGGCGTATTCCGCTTCTCCCCATGAACCACAATTGTTTCTCCATCTTCGGTTGGGATACGAATGACCTTATCGTGACAAACAATTTCAGCCTTGTTGCTTGATAACCAATCCATTCCTACTACTACGTCGAAGCTTCCCAGCTGGACCGGTAGTAGATCCAAAGTAAACTCACGCTCTCCCAACTCGATTACACAACCTCTGACCACTTCATTGGCTTCTACTAACTTTCCATTCGCCAATTCAATTGAGTAAGGAATATCTAATTTACTAGCGGCTAAACCAAGCATATTTTTAAACTCTAACGATACGAAGCTATAATCGGCACCAGTATCAAATAAAACGGATGCAAAGCGTTGGTTTATAGGGAACGTACCAGTAACACAATTGGGATCCTGGCGCGCTTCCCTCGCTTCGATATTGAAAACCCTTCCACGCGCTTGATTCAATTCTGGGCAGTTTCGCTTAAAATGCCCCATATCACCACAGTTAAAGCAGCCTGGTCTTTGCCCGTTTCCACCTCCATTCCCAGCTTGATTGTTGTTTTGGTTTCGGTTTACAGTACCAGCTTGATTCGCGTTGTTGCCTCGATTTCCATTCCCTCCGTTATTTCCTTGTGCACGATTTCCATTTCCACCACGATTATTGTTTCTATTACCAAAACCTCCCTGGCCACCCCGGCCAGTATTAACCCAGCAAGTATCCTTCAAATGACCATTTCTCCCACAAGTTTCGCATGTTCTTAGTCCGCACTGGCCGGTATGATGGCGCAGGCATGTGTTACACTTGGGCAGAGTGCCCATATATCCCCTTCCTTTCCTACCAGTACTAGTCGTAGCTCGGGTCGGCGTGCTTGACTCTCCTTTTCTGCCATCACTGCTTGTGCCTTGTTTGAAATTCGAGAATTTTCTTTTGTTATCCCCGGACGACTCTACATGAGTCTCCTTCTTCCTTTGCTCAACATCAGAAAACTTGTTTAGGCGGATCACCTCCTCAGTGAGAGCTACGCTTAGATCGATCGCCTCAGTGATTGTTGCCGGTTTTGAAGAGGTCACCATACTAATGATTTGAGGAGCTAAACCCCAAATGAAGCGCTCAATCCGCTTGAATTCTGGTGTGACCATATAAGGTACCACTTGTGATAGGTCGTGAAACCTCTGAACATATTCCGCAATTTTCGGACCGTCCATCTTCAAATGCCAGAACTCAGTTTCCAACCTCTGGATCTCAGCGCGAGAGCAATACTTTTTGCACATGAGCTCTTTCAGCTCGTTCCACGTCAATGCGTAGGCTGCGGCTTCACCAAGTGTTTGGACTTGTAAATTCCACCATGACAGGGCTCCGTTCAAGAATAGCCCAGAGATGTAAGTGACCTGCTGATCAGGAGCGCATTTGCTCATGCGGAGAACTGATTCTGTCTTTTCTGCCCAACGAACAAAAGCAACAGCACCTCTGGTGCCATTAAAGTTTACAGGTTTGCAGTCTAAGAACTGCTTGTAGGTGCACCCTGCACATACGTTACAACATATGAATGGCATTAGCAAACTTGCTATAGATATCCATGTATCGTGGTATGCCTTAATGACTTAGTATTACCATGAGGCGGATTGTTGTTGCCGTTATTGTTTGAGCTGCCTCCGCTGGGTCCTCCTTGAGAGGCGGCGTATTGCGCGATGGCGGCAGCGATGATTTGTTGAAGTTCTGCCTCGTTGGTAGGCATGCGTGGATCACGTCTCGGTGGCATCTTCTAAAAGATGGTTTACGTAAGTCAGGTCATGGTAGGTAAAGTGTACTTTTATAACGATAGTAGTAATACATAACATCTCATGTTAAAATAAACCAAACACATAACATCTCATGTTATAAACAATCAATCACACAACATCCCATGTTATAAATATATCAATACATCAGCCATGCCTGTAATGAGAATACTGCGATTAAGCTTTTATATAACCAAGACCACAATTACAATGTTTACAAGTTCCACAAATGTAACATACATCCAAAAAGGGACCAAGGGTCACAACGCCCTTGCCCGAAACATCTAAACATATACAAATACCAAACATCAAAAGTCAGAATAGTCAGGTGGTCTTCAAAAAGCTATGTAGCCGACTTAATCGCCGTATTCTCATCAAAAGTGGTGGTACCTACATCAAACCAAAAGAGCCCTCAAGCCGCTGGTGGTGGAGGAGGAAAATGAAAATAGAACAAACTGCGCATGAGGAGCCAGTCCTCCTCCATGGCGTGGTGAGAACGCGACAGACGCTCTATCTGCTGCTCCAAGACCTGGACACGACGCGTCAGCGCATCATGCTGTAGCATGAATGAAACGAGGACATCCTCCGTGGACGGCCCAACAAAATGGGAATGGTATGGATCTGTCGGCGGCATGACGGATGATGATGTCCAGAGAAAAGGCTCGCTGGGTGAAGTAAAAGGTGGTACAGCGAACGGTGGAACAGGGGGAACAACAGTATGGTGAGGGATCTGCGGTGCAAACTGATCCCCTCCGGTCAGAAAAGGTACATGGCCAAAAGGCTGATGGGATGGGCCCTCCCCAGGACGCGGCGGAGGGATCTCCTGGAGAAAAGTGACAGGCAGATCCGCGCGATGCGCATCAGTAGTGTGTGTGGGGAAAAAGGGTGCATCAAAAGGAGCTAAAACTGGTGCATCTGGTACTACAAAAGGTGGAATATCATCATCGGCCTCTATCCACCAATTCCGGGTGTCAGCATACTGAGGGTCGACATGAGCCGCAAAGAGTGCATGGTCGGGCTCTAGAGGCACCGGGTCAGGACTAGGAGCAACAACATCAGGCTCAACGGGTATATCAGCATGAATAGGTGGTGGAACAGAGGAAGCTATCAACTCAAGAGAATCAGGAATCGACGAATCAGAATGGGCCTCCTCAACAGGAATCTCAACTAACGGTAGAGCGACATCGTTTGTGATCGGGGCCCCGCCCTCATGGTGGTCCTCAGGGGGACCCTCGAATAGATCGAGGTCATCCTCGGACTCAATAAAGTGTGGCAAATCCTCTGCAGGAGATGCAGCGAGTGGAACAGGAGCAGGGATCTCCACAAGAGGTAGATCCCCAGCAGGAACACCATCAGCATGAGGTATATCATCCCCAAAATCGGGTATAGCAAAAGGCTGGAATGCATCCTCGTCAGTGCTGTCTGTATCTGATGTATGAACCTCAGAATCAGTGTACATAGGGTCATCAGAGTCCACTGCCACTGGGTCTGAAACCCCGCTCGATGAAGACATAGTGTCTGTAACACAACCACAGATATGCACATATATCAATCATATAATCAAGTAAACACATTAATCACCAATAAGCAATTATATAGCTCTCCTAGTCCCACTAGCCTCCCAGCCTCTCAGACTGACTCCCTAGTCCCACTAGACAACTACCTCAGCCTCCCAGACCGAGCCTAAGCCTCCCAGACTAAGCCTATAACTAACAATTAAAATGTGCTCAACATTTGTTTGTAAAAACATATTGGATCTGGACTTAAGTGGTATGCAGTGTAAAAATGTTTTCGTGAGAGCCCTAGTGATCATAGTCTAGACTCGAGAAGGAATCCTAGTTCGCTATGATCAGAGCTCTGATACCAAGCTGTCACACCCTGGCTTTGCGGAAGCGTGGGTTTATTTGGTGTGACTTCTTAATACCATAGCTTAATCATAACAAAGTTATATGAAAATACAACCATGCAGATCATCCATTGATTTAAGTTTGAAAAGTAAAATACCACAACATTGTCTTAAGGCGTTGACGCATGCAACGGAAATTACAACCTGATAACATAAAAACTTTGTTCTTAAAACGCAACCACAAATATAACATAAACACTGTTTAAGACTTGCGACTCGTCCAGGTAAAAGTCGCGACCCCTAAACGTGGATGATTCCGTAACTCTAACACAGCGGGAAAACGTAGCATACCGTGCCAGATCCTTAGTTCCCTGAAATACATGTAAGTTGGAAAAATCAACATAATGTTGAGCGAGTTCATGTGTAAGTGAGTATGTAAAATCCTTGTAAGTATAAAAACCCTGGTATGTAGCAGGTAAGGAAAAAGAGATCACCAATGGTTTGCAAGGCCATTGATATGTGTGAAGTGCAAGTAGGAAGACTCAAACCTAGCGGATTTGTGTGTCGGGTACATAGTCACCCCAAGGTCCGTTCTGCTGGGCCTGGGGCTGGGCTCGCTACACCCAGATAGATCTACCGCACCGTGCCCCTCGGTCCTACAATGAGGATTAATGGCCTCAAGTACCACCTACCCACTCACATGATCTAAGTAGTAACCCTCCTTACGCTAACCATACCATGTAAAAGTACTCGTAATCATAGTAACATGTATTTCACCCCCGCAGTTTAGAAAACTGAAAACAGTTAAGAGAAAAGGGGGACATGAACTCACAGTAATGCGTCCTCGATAACAGCAAATCAAACTCGGTCTGCAGCACAACAACCTACAACGTGCTGATATCTATTAGACGAACGACCGTGCCTTAGCTTAGAGTTTTAACGTTCTTGGGGAAATAGTTAGACAACTATTTCGTGTTTATATTGCTTGGTTATCGTATAAATAGATTCCTTCCCAAGGATGGGGTATTCGTACATGTATTATGTATTTGGTGATTTAAAGTATTGACAAAATACATTTACAAGTCTCATATCCAACACTTTAAAGTTTTATGTCAAAACTCATGGCGAGGTTTAATTCCGAGAAATAAAGTTAAACATACTTGTTAGAAAAATAATTTTTCTAAGTCTTGGTATTTTTAGAAAAATTCGCCAGAACTTCCCCTAAAAACGGGAGTGTCTGTGCTAATACGCACATCTTTTTCCTTTTGTAATCAACCCATGATCATCAACAATCAACCCCTTACGTTTTAACACGCAAAACACTAACCTTGTCGTTTCAATGTCAATATGTGAAAACTGGACTGTTTTCGGACGAGTAAATAAAATACTTAACTTATTCCAAAAATTCCCAAATTTTTTCGGAATGTCCTAATCGAACCAAAAATTATTGTGTAAAAATATCGGGGTCTAGTTCATTAACAATAATTTATAGAAAATCGTTTACCGAACTGTGATCAGATTTGTCATATTCTGATCACAGTTTACGGAAAAATTCGTCAAAAATTCCTCGTAAGTCCGTTTATCGAAATTCCAGTTCGAGGGTCACAAATACATCCGTGACCATCTTTGATAAAAGTTTCAGGGGCTGGTTCGCTTCAGGTTTTAAGTTGTGATCGAAAACGCACAGCCCAATTTACTGCAGTAAAAATCAACCTTAGCTGCTGTCACGAAAACAGATTTTTAAAATAGTAACCGACCTCAGAAAAATACAATTCCAGCGCCATTTTCTTCGTTTTTCGAAAAGACACAATTTAGGCTTCAGAAATTCCGTTTTTCGAGTTTTTAAAGTCCGTTTACAGCCTGTTGAAGGCGGCTGGAAAAGTACATCAGCATGTTATTTACGTCTTAAATGTTACTAAATCGTGTTAAAAAGTGTCCGATTAACGGGTTTAACAAGAAAACAACTTTTAAACATTGAGTATGTTTTAACCAACCCTCAAACCAACAAGATTCCGCTTCATAAATCAGACACAAGTAACCTTTTATGTAACTTTTATATTCTTTATTTTTGTTTAACATCTACTAGTCTCTTTGATCTTTAGTGATTTAACAACAAAACATCTTACTATAAAACATAAATTTGAACAAGATGAACCAAGGCAAAATGAGACTTACTACTAGCCTCTAGCTAGGGATGATTCTTGTGTGAAAATGATGAGAAAAAGATGATGAAAATACTAGAACAATGCTCCTTTGAAATCCCTTCAAGTTGTAACCTCCATTGATCCTTCTTAGCTTTGAATGAGACTAGATAATGAAGAAGATGAGAAGGTTGGAAGATGGTTGTGGTTTCGGTTATGGGGCAGCCGAGACAAGAGGGAGAGAGAGTGAAATGGAGTGTGATATCTAGTGAAATGATGTGCTAATCCAAGTCCATACTTATATCATCATCTCCACATATTTATGCAACTTCAACAAGCAACATCTATTAAAATAATAGTATTAAATCAAGTTAGGGGATTTGAAGTATGGGGGTGGGTCCCCTTGAGGGCTGATTTCGGTTGGGGGGGGGGGGGGGGTATAATTGCAAAATTTCAACTAAAGTGTAACTACAAGTTAGAACACAAGTGTTGGATGGTATTTGTTAGATTGTTTATTTTTAGCGGGTGTTATGGCATACGCGGATCATTAGTAGCCATAAATAATAAAACAAAGTGTCTGCCAAAAATTTAGTGTCTCAGGTAATGTCCGGTTATCCGGTCAGGTACTGTCCCGTTAAAGCGTTTAATTATGCCGAAAAAGGTCCTTTATGTATATTTTTGTAACATAAATTATTCCCGTTACTTAGGAAAATATACGGGACCGTTCTGCAATGTTTTTGCACTTTATTAGTAATTTTAAACGCTGAGTTTTGTATTAAAGTGCAGAATTTTTTACTTAAAGTACGTTTTAGGCACATCCGGTCACTATAAACTTCACCTAGTGACGCAGTTCTACAATTCTCACCTCCCTTCACTCACTACCAGTGTAGCAATCTATTCCCGGCTCATACTGGCCTTAGAGGCAGTGTCTGCTTGATGCTGGTTATGTCAGCATGTTTAATGGGTATCCCGTAGTGTGCTCACTGTGCTTGTTGTGTATCAAGGTTGTCACTGATGTTTGTGTATAAATAATAGAGTGACAGTATAAAATGTGATGCATGAGCATGTATGTATCAGAAATCAGTAAGCAGTTTAATCACAGTTGTAAGCAAGCACAGTAATTAAGCAGTAATTAAATATTAATTAATTCGTACGGATACCTGGTTTGGTGAGGGTTGTCACAGTGTGTAATATGATAAAAGCATGGTGGATACGCCGCTGGTACTTCCTATATATAAGTGCTTTTGTGATATTACATGTCGTAGCGTTATTTAAACCATTTCAATTTAAACATATTACAATTTACATAAATAACATATTTTCACAAGACATTGTTTTAGAAACATTTTATTTTATACAACTCATTTTACTTGGTTATTTAATTAACCATACACCTTTCTTTTATATAATCTGATTTCTTATCAAGTTTTCGTATGATTTATAAAAGAAACATTTAACAAGATTCATGACTAACTTTTATTAAACATTTCTTTAAACTTAAGTCATGAATCCTATTTTAACAAAACCTATATATCTCACAGGTATTTTTATGCTGACGTACCTATTTTCACATGTGTTTCAGGAGCTGTTGCATGGGATTGGACAAGATACATGTCACACCCCGACTCGCAGCGGAAAACAATCGCGGGGTGCGGCAGACACATGGCACTTCTCATAATTTAAAAACATTACATTACATAAAACAGGAGCATCGGTTACAACGTCTTCGAACTATGACATTACAAACCATATATTAAAAGCGGTACTACAAGCCATTATAGCTTTTATTATGCTACGTCCGCCTACTAGATCCTTCCATACGCACATGTTCACTCCTGTTTCATTTTACCTGAAATGCATGTTAGTTTTTAAAAAGGTCAGCTAAACGATGCCGGTGAGTTCCATTGGTTTGGTTATTTCGTTTCAAAATCTATCAACATGTTTAATTGCACATATCACGGTTTATAGATGGAATTACACGAGTGTCACAAGTGAAACCTAGACTGTTTTAATCGTACTGTGTCACACAAACACTTAATCGCACCACCTGCATCACATGTAGCTTAATCCCCTCGGGTAGTTATGTCTAACAACATAAGCTGGTTAGGACGCGTGCAGTTGCCTGGCTGCCGGCCGCACCTGTCCGGCGGGCAACTGGGTTTGTCAGACCAATAGTACTATCCACTGCCCACGGCTTACGTTAATCACTTGTATCGGGGCTAATATTGTGTGTTAGATAATTCACATCATAGCAAGTTGGTGTAATTAACACAGTTTATAACATGCAAATCACCCCAGAAAACAGTAAAACAGATTAAAAGTGGGGGAAGGGAACTCACAGTGCAAAGAGTAGTCTCAGCTAAAGAGTGTTTTAATCAACGAAATCAACTTTAATAGCACACCTGCAAGTAAGGACTCAAATCAGTATCTAAGTCGGTAATGGTTATAACTTGGATTTGGTCAGGAGTTTTCACCCTGGATTGAGTCTATAGGACACGGGTATGGGGATGGAGGTTAGGGTAGTATTCGTTTTCAGTTTGGCTTCCGGGCACCGGTTCGCGTGCCAGCCAATGTCAGTAGTTTAACGTGTTCGGATAATGGTACGGGAATACCAATAGTGCCAACACGTTGTTATTTAAGAATTATTAACTTCTCATTAAGGGAGTTTGGGTGTTTGGGGAGTCCAGGTTGCCCAATTTTGAGTTTCCGTTTCCACCGTCGGAGATTTTCCCGAACTGGTATTGGACACACCCCAAGTGTCCACTCCGCCCTGGAATCTTCCAGAATATTCCCCATGTTCCAATTATAGTATTTTTCGTGTTGGGTCAGTTCCCAGTTCCGGCAGGTTCGTTACACGGTAATTTGCCGAAATTGATTTAAAATAACCCATTTTTAATCCCAAAATTCCCATTTTATTTATAATTTGAATAAAATTCTGAAAATTTTTATATAACTCAGTAAAAATTTGTAGAATATGGGAAAAATTTCTGGGAATTTATTTTGGTATTTTACTTGTCTAAATAAATTATTTATAAAACCATATTTAACTACATAATTAACATTAATTACCATAAATGATCCAAAAATTCCCAAAAATTTTCTAGACATTCTTTGTGTTTCCAAAAATCTCTCTAAAAAGTTTAAGATTTTTCGGATTTCGTTTCAGTCTGTTTCCGGCTACCGAAAATTCGCAAAAACGCATATTTTTAACCCAACTCAAAACTCAACCAATGGACTCTAAATTTTCCCAGAACATTTCCCATATTTTCCTTAGTGTCTCTGCAAAATTTGGTGATTTATTGAATCCGTTTGGTAGCTTTTTTTAGAATTCTTTTTGTAAAACAATAAAAAATTTACCAAAAATCGTAAAAATTTCCAAAACTTCTAAAATTTTATGTGAACCCTCCTGACACTACCCTTCATCACCACACCAAATTTCAGCTCAATCCAAGTATCACGGACCAAGTTATAGCCAAAACAAAATTCTGCCTATCCTAGATTCGGTTTTCGGATGTTATACCTAGCGCAAGCTTTGATTCCCAGCGTTCCTTGTGCGTCCAGAAGTATGTGTGGGCTATATTTAGTACCTACACATCAAGTACAATCCAAATATGCTAGAACTTAGATCAATCAAGCTTTATTTCATTATTTTTCGATTAATCGACAAGTTAAGCGATTTCTGTCGAATAGGTGTTGATTAGGGTATCAAAACCCAAAGATTTATAACCATGGCTGCCTTATAACACCAGGGTATTCATATGGTGTTCATATTCAGCCCCTAAACTTGTTTAAAACTCCAAAATTCATGGGTTAAAATGGGTTTTCATGACCTAAACCATGTTTAATCAAGAAACCATGCTTAAAACCTTATGGATTTGAGTTCATACCTTTGATTTGTTGATGTTTATAGTGAATTCTATGACAACCCTAAAAATTACAGGTATCCGTACAATTAATTGATATTTAATTTGTGCTTAATGACTGTGCTTGATACAACCTGCTGAGCTAACTGCTTTCTGATTTCTGTATTATATACTTACATATGCATCACATTCATACTGTCACTCCATTTATACAAACTTTAGTGACAAACTTGATGCACAAAGCACAGTTAGCACAGTGAGCGGATAACCCAGTAAACATGCTGACATAGCCAGCACTAAACAGACACTGTCTCTGAGGCCAGTATGAGCCAGGAATAGATTACTACACTAGTAGGGAGTGTAGGGAGGTAAGGATCATTAAACTGCGTCACTAGGTGATAGTCATAGTGACCGGATGTGCCCAAAACATGCTTTAATTACAAAATTCTGCACTAATATACCAAAAATTCAGCTTTTAATAAAGCTAGTAAAGTGCAATAACATGGTAAAATGGCCCTAGACACTTTCCAAAGTATTGGTAATTTAATGTGTCACTAAAGATAATATAAAAGATACTTTATAGCTTTACTAAGCACTTTAACGAACCGGTTTTTAGCCAAACAACCGGACATTACCCGGAACACCAAAATATGGCTAGAAACATTGTTTTATTATTTTCAAGCTAGTTATGATCCCTGAACACTTTAACACTCACTAAAATACCTAGTAACCAACAAGACTAACTATATAGTTGAGTTTGGATTATGAACTAACTAATTGGCTCAAAAATTTCACTTAGACCCTCCCCCACTTATGCTAGAATCGGCCACATGGCCTAATGGGTGGATTTTGTTGATTTAATTAATAGATTGTGTATGTACCTTGGTAGACATATTACCCACAAGTTAAGAAATTGTTGGAAGATATAAGGATGAACCATTAGATCACCACCTCCTAAGACATCAACACTTGAAGCCACAATCTTCTTCCTCCACCCTCCATAACTCACGACCCCAACACCCTACCACCACATCTCCATTTTCACTTCTCATTCATCCATTCTCAAGTAATATTAAGGTGTAAGGTGTCCCACAAACAAGCTTGGTGAACTCGGAAGCTCAAGGACCACCCTAGACTTCTTTTATCCACCACTTTTACGCCTTGTTTCTTCCCTAGCCTTGTGCTAGTAGTAAGTGCCTTAGATCTTCATCTTGTTCATATTTTTGGTGGTTAATAATTGAAAGAATGATGAAATGTTAAGAACTCTAATGAACATAAACAAGTCTTGAACATAAACTAGTCTAGTGATGAAGTATTGTTAAAATAATGAAATAATCATGATAAATCTGAGTAATACAAACCATAATCTGCTGTAACAGACTTATGATCTGATTTTAATCGCATTAGAAAGGATGGTGAACGTATGAGTGCGTTTTAGTAACATTTAACCTTTAAACAGCATGCTGGTTGCCTTTGTCAGCCGACTTTAACTGGCTGTAACAGGACCTTAATAAAACGAAAAATGTATTTTCTGAAGTCTAGGTTTATGTATTATGAAATACGGTTCTAATGGCACCGGAATCATAATTTTTGGACTTCGTTTACTATTTTTAAAGTGTCGTTTTGTAACAGCAGCTAAAGCTGCATTTTTACAGCAGTAAATGGGTGTTGTATTTTTCATCATAACTTGAAATCGGTGTAAGATTAGGTCATGAAATTTGTACTGTAGATGACCACCGATGTATTTGTAATTCTCTCACTGGAGTTTCATAAATCGGACTCCCGATAAATTTTAAATAAATTATTCCGCGGACTGTGGTCAGAAAAAGATAAATCTGATTTCGGTCCGGAAAATGATTTTCTATAAAATATTGGTGATGATTTGGACCCCGATATTTTTACACAATAATTTTTGGTTCGTATAAGACATTCTATAAAAATTTGGGAATATTTGGAATAAGAGAACTATTTTATTAAAATACTCGAAAACGGCCCAGTTTTGTATATTAAAAACTGAAACGATATAAGTAGTATTTTGCATGCCTAATGTCGGGTTGGTTAATTGAGAACTGATTGAATGATTTTACAAAAGAAATGATACACTAGTAAGCGTGGACGCCTCCGTTTACAAAGGAAACTCTAGAGAAATTTTTCTAGAAATATTACACTTAGAAATATTTTTGGTGACAAGTGTTTATAAATATATTTTTTAACTTGTTTTCAAAATATAAATTTCGCCATGATTTTTATTACAAAATAACCAAGTGTCGGAGGTGGATTTTCGTAAATGAAAACTTGTTAAATATATATTGAGAATATATATTTCATAACAAAACGCTTGTGTGCTTACGTGATTATTTTGTGAACTAGAGATATATTATTTTTGGGGTAAAAATAATATTACTTGGAAATATCATGAAAATACGACTCCAAAATAATACCAACGCCCTCACAAATAAATATTTAAGTTACATCGGTATTGTTTATACAACGCGAACTCTAAAATGTAACTTGCGTATTTTCGGAAGATACTCTTAAATGTGTATTTTGATAAAGTATTATTTTGGAAAATTGTATGAAGTAAAATATAATATTTGTAGGACCGGGTTTGGGGACCGAAACCGTGATTCGTGTGATTATGTTCAAAGACGGAAGAGATTAGCATAGATAAACAAACAACTTTGTATTAATCCGGTAGTAAAACGTTACAAATCGGCCCGATTACATGATAACCGAACTAATACCAAAGGAGTATACATTCCGGGAGAGATCAAGTGGTGATCTCTCCCCGGGTGAGGTCTCAAACCTCCTCTCCCTCTCTTAGTCTTGCAAATGACAAAGTGTTGGTATTTATACCCAACACAGGTTGTATGGTCGAAGGATCTAACTGATTGATCGATAGATCATCTGTCGATCATCCAGCTATCGAAAGATACACATATACCTCGAAGGATGACATATCCTTCGAGGTCCATCTTCATCTATCGATGGATATCTTTCGAGCTCATCGAAGGATATACACAATCCTTCGATGCCTTATCCTTCGACACCAAACATTATACAACCATAATCTAACTGTTTGTCTAGCAAAACCCACACGGTCAACCGAATAGCCCCCTCGTTTGACCACTTCAAACGAGCGGGTCTATACACGTTCGATAGACCGTTTCACTAACTATTACAAATTCAGCGTAAAATAAAACTAATCTATTCGACAAGCATCGGACACAAAATCTGCATCAACAAATTCCCCCTTGTCCGTTGCTGTCGAATGCTGAAAATGCAACTGCAATCGATCTTCAGTCAAGTATTCATCTTCTCTGTGTTAACAAATTCCCCCTTGACCGATGATCCAGGTAAGTAGTATCTTGACGCTCCTTGTAAAATATTTCCCCCTTAAAGTACGCGTATCCGTGTTGGGTGTTGTGCAATTTCCTCAATTGACCGATCTTCCGCTGATCTTCCAATACTCCAACCGGCATTTGATAAGGGTTCCAATCTTTAAGAACTGCATCAAGTCTTGATCTTGTCATAAGAACTCTATTTCATACAAGCATACTACATTGATAGAGATTTCTGGTGAACTGTCTTCTGTAAACCGTCTTTGTGGAATCGACCAAGTAATGCACTTTAATCTTCAGCATCAACACTCAGGAAAGTCAGCTAGACCAAGTGTATCCCTTGCAAGCTCAACCAGCATGCTTAGTTGAACTACATCCAGATCTCATTGTCTCGCCTTTGTGAAGTTGACCACGTAATGCACTACGGATCTTCAGCATCAGTACTCAGGAAGTCAGCTTGACCAAGTACATCGTTTGCAAACTCAACGAATTGAGTTACCCCCAGATCCCTGTAAAATCCCAAAGAAACATCAAACCCAAAACCGAATCCTGCAGGTCTTCAGCCTTGAACTATCAGCTTTCATTAAGATTCCCCAGGTCTTCAGTGAACAGCGCTTTTGTAACTACTGTAGACTTTAGAAACCTGTATTTTTCCGTGCAAAACCCTTCACGCTGGCTGGAGAATTAATTAAAATCCTCAAATATGTGTATGTGCAAAACATTCCACGCCGAACCGTTTGTATCACCAGAAAATCACAAACTCTACCACCTGTGATTGCGTTTAGAAATTTACCGAAGAAATTCAACATACGAAATTTTTATTCCCCCTATTTCTTTGGTAAGATTTCTAAACCTTAACAGATTCTCTCCACTTCAAAGAAACTGTCGTCAAATGTTCACCAGTTCCCTCCACTAAGCGGAACTGTCATCAATCTCCGTTGAATGTTCTTGGTTTTTCGAAAAATCACGAAAACGAATTTCTTCTTTGCATAAGCTAGTTGAATAAGAACGTCCCCTAGTACCCCGTAGGATCCGACTTGTATCCCTCCAAAGACTTTGTGAACTCGTTAGGACCGGTGTTGACATTCTAGGTTCATTCATTCGTTACCAAATGCGAGAATATGACAATAAACAAAAAGGATTTCTTCGTTGCATATTCTAGTTGATAAAGCAATATCGCCTAGTACCCCATCGGATCCGACTTGTATCCCTCCAAAGACTTTGTGAACTCGTTAGGACCGGTGTTGGCGTTCAAGGTTCATACGTTCGTCTTCAAATGCGAGAATATGACAAATAACAAAATGCTTTCGAACATTTTCGAATAACCGATAACACTCATAAACAATCGACGTGCGGAAGTGAACATACCGTTCTCGTTTTTGGCCCATAATAGTCGCGTCACCATTTTTGACATTTGCATCGGTAACCGTGACTACCCCACATTTTTCAAAATATCATCATCTTTTGTTTTCATCAAGCTTCATCATCCCGCGCGCTCCCGAACCCGTACAAATTTGACGTTGACACTTAGAAGCGCGGTTCAACTAAACTTCGCGAATACCCGACCCCACTTTGCAACTCATGAATAAAGACGGGTCCACAACTCCACGTCTCATCCAAAACATTTGGTCTAATGGATCCCAATTTTAATCAATTGGGCAAAATTAATTTAGGCAAGATTAATGGGCCTTTTGATCGGTCCAATAAACCAATAATTCTAAATTAACTTTCATTTCTCACCAAATGTGCCCAATAGAAAAACTTAAATCCATAGCCCATTATCAATTAATAGTGATAAATCTGAATAAAAATCCACTGACCATCACACATTCACAGCCCAATCAAACTTAAATCCATACCTGATAAAGTGATGGACCCAACTAAAATCATTGTTATATCCTTTTTGGCATCTAAGCTGTTACCAAACAAAAGATAAAAACAAAAAAACCTAGTTGCCATCTTATCTATTCCAGCCGACAACAACCTGGTACCTTCTTTTATCAACACCAAGATCCTCTTCTGCGATACACAACACTCAAACAAAATCCATTAAAATCCCAAACAGCCGATACCATCTTCCTCTCCTTCAATACCCAGCAACAATCATCGGCAGCAGCTACATAAACATCGAAGATTCAAACAACATCAAGTTCAAACAGCCGACATCATTCATCGATACACAGCTCCATGTTCTTCGAAGGATCGAAGGACCATCTTTCGAAGTTGTTCATCTTTCGAAACATATGTTGGATCCTTCGAGCTGTCTGATCTTTCGAATCATAAATCTTTCGAAAACAGGTATCTATCGATCCAGATATCTTTCGAAATCTGGTATCTTTCGATGTTGTTGATCCTTCGAAATTGTTGATCTTTCAAAGATGAATCATTTCGAAACTGTGTATCTTTCGAAGTTGTGAGATGACCCTTCGAAGTCAGTTGTGAAAAAGTTGATCTTTCGAAATCGTTAAGATGACCCTTCGAATCCTTTTTGATCTTTCGAAAAACAAAACTGGATCTCTTTCATCTTTCGGAGTATGAAGCTGCCAAATACATCAAGAACACAGCGACTGTGTAAATTTGCAGATTTGACGAAAACACTTTGTATACAGTTTTTGATGATGATAACTTGAATGTTTAGGTGAAAAACATAAAAACCAACACTCGTTTCAGCACAGATCTGAATATTCGGGTCCAGATCTGAGTTTTTCTTGATTTTCACCATTTTTACATCTTGAACAAAAAGCACAAAAATCACAGATCTAGAGCACATGTGACTTAGTAAACGGTTAGATTTACTAAATCGGGCACCATGGCTCTGATACCAATTGTAGGACCGGGTTTGGGGACCGAAACCGTGATTCGTGTGATTATGTTCAAAGACGGAAGAGATTAGCATAGATAAATAAACAACTTTGTATTAATCCGGTAGTAAAACGTTACAAATCGGCCCGATTACATGATAACCGAACTAATACCAAAGGAGTATACATTCCGGGAGAGATCAAGTGGTGATCTCTCCCCGGGTGAGGTCTCAAACCTCCTCTCCCTCTCTTAGTCTTGCAAATGACAAAGTGTTGGTATTTATACCCAACACAGGTTGTATGGTCGAAGGATCTAACTGATTGATCGATAGATCATCTGTCGATCATCCAGCTATCGAAAGATACACATATACCTCGAAGGATGACATATCCTTCGAGGTCCATCTTCATCTATCGATGGATATCTTTCGAGCTCATCGAAGGATATACACAATCCTTCGATGCCTTATCCTTCGACACCAAACATTATACAACCATAATCTAACTGTTTGTCTAGCAAAACCCACACGGTCAACCGAATAGCCCCCTCGTTTGACCACTTCAAACGAGCGGGTCTATACACGTTCGATAGACCGTTTCACTAACTATTACAAATTCAGCGTAAAATAAAACTAATCTATTCGACAAGCATCGGACACAAAATCTGCATCAACAATATTTTTGGGAAAAAT
>JARYGA010034885.1:0-63649 GCA_030545235.1 Helianthus tuberosus | reverse complement strand
CATTCCTAGGTCTATCCCTTCCTGCTCGATGATCCTTTCAAGGGTATACAAAACCCTCCAAATCATCGGCATGGCTTGGATATAAGAGATGCCGGTTAGGGAAAAGAAAGATTGGGTGAAGGCTGGAAAAGGATATGTATAGCCTATGGTGAACGGAGTGACAGGAAAAGCAACCCACTTGTCGGAAATATGATCACTCAGGGCATTGGGATCGAAAGGTCTGAACTCGGTGTTCGCCGGGAAGCAGTGGCGGATCCTATCAATCTGTGCATCATTGAAATAACAGCGTTCTTTTATGGAATCTTCGATGATCCCCTGGCTTTTTGGTGGGCTGTTTTTCGGGTGATCCTTAGCTGGGGAATTCCGGAGCAACATCTTTGATAGAATGGTGAAAAGAAACGGAAAACAGAGCAAGAGAAGGAAGAAGATGAAGAGAGAATACCTGTTTATCTTCGGAATGCAGTTATAAAGGGAGTCTCTCTGAAATTTTAAATGCATTTGATCCTATCTCTATCTCCTATTTATAATCATGATTGTGCAGGGTTGTCACTTCTGTGACGTCATGGTTGCAACGGATAGTTCTACAATAACGGCTATATTTACGATAGTTAGTTGCGGATAAGATCAGGAAAATATAATTCGCTTATTTAACATTTCACTCCTTATATTTTGGGGGCAATTGTTAGGGGAGGATTTTCTAACAATTAGTGATCCTTATTCGTTATCCTAATTAATGATCCTTACTTCTGTGACAGATAGTGATCCTCAGAAGAGCTTCAGGATCAGGATCATGGATCACTTTAAGGATCCTCATACTGACAATTGTTTGTTTGTGTTTTGTATTACTTCGCAGGAGTAACAAGCTTGACTTGGTCTTGGCAACGTTACTATGGAATATTCCACGGGTATTTCGCACACGTTTGACTGGAAATGGACGTTGTGGAGAACGTGGGAGCTTGGCACAAAAGTCGGATAGTTTGTTATTGTAGCTAACTTCTATTTTTAAAGGGGTGACGAGCTAGAATTAGAACACTTAGCCATTTTCAGCTACACACACTCTCATACAATCGCATTCTTGAAGCTCTCGATGAACACTTATTAGTTTTCACTCACTTTTACACATCTCACAATAGTGATCCTTGTACCTAGCTCGTTACTATCCGAAGTTGTAAACATTTATTGATTTATTTGAGCTTGGTGATCGGTAGTTTCCATCACCCGGGGTTTTTTGTGCCAGAGATCAACTCTTGATCAAGGGCTTTTTCCCCGTATAGATCCTTGTGTCGTTTGTGCAATTTACCTTGAAGTGATCCTTATCATTGTTCTACATTTAAAGCATCATACCCCGTAACTAAGAGTTTGGTTGCATTATCCTCATTAGATTTTTTGACCAAAACACTAGCTCACTTAACTAATTTGATCACTTAATTGCTTCGGTAATTTTTGACCAAAACATGTATGATTAGAGAGGTTAAGTATCCAAGATGGTTAGCCAATGTGGTTGTTGTTCAAAAGAAAAACGGAAAGTGGAGGGTATGTGTCGATTTTACTGATTTAAACAAGGCATGTCCCAAGCATCCTTTCCCATTACCCCACATTGACTCCATGGTGGATGCTACCGCGGGTCATGAGTTGTTGACTTTTATGGATGCTTCATCTGGATTTCAACAAATTCAGATGGAACCATCTGATCAAGAGGATACAGCCTTTATGACGCCAACTGGTATCTATTGTTATATTGCTATGCCATTTGGACTAAGGAATGCAGGTGCTACCTATCAAAGGTTAGTCAATATGATGTTTAAGGAACAAATGGGACACACTATGGAAGTCTATATAGACGACATGGTGGTTAAGTCCAAGAGAGCTGAGGATCACCTTAGAGACCTGGAGGAAGCATTCAATATCCTTGACAAATTCAATATGAAGTTGAATCCTTCAAAGTGTCACTTCGGTGTTAAAGCAGGCAGGTTCCTAGGTTATATGGTAACAAAAAGAGGTATTGAAGCAAGTCCAGAGCAAATTAAGGCTATTGTGAATATCAAATCTCCTGCCAATGCCAAGGATGTGCAAAGGTTGACAGGGAGGACCGCAGCCTTGAATAGGTTCATATCAAAATCATCAGAAAAGTGCAAGGAATTCTATGACATTTTGAGAAAGAACAAGAAATTTGAATGGACTGAAAAGCATGAAAATGCTCTCAAAGCTCTTAAGGATTACCTATCCTCAGCCCCTGCCTTGATGAAACCAGAAAAAGGGGATATATTATCCTTGTATTTGGCGGTATCCTCTAAAGCAGTAAGTGCGGTCCTAGTTAAGGATCACGAAGGTACACAGCATCCTGTCTATTATGTAAGTAAGAGTTTGCTTGATGCTGAATCCAGGTATTCACATTTAGAAAAACTTATCCTTGCTTTGATTATGGCATCTACTAAATTAAGACATTATTTTGAAACTCATGCCATTATTGTTAAGACATATTTTCCAATTAAGAATGTTTTCAGGAAACCTGAAATGTCAGGAAGGATGGCTAAGTGGGCAGTGAAGCTTAGTGCTTATGATATAAGATATGAACCAAGGACTGCCATCAAATCCCAAGCCTTAGCTGACTTTGTGGCAGATTTTAGTAGTGACTTGCAAAAAGAAGCTGAGTTAGAAGTTCAACAGTTGGAAGAGACTCAGGATCCTTGGATACTCTTCACTGATGGAGCCTCCAATGTCAAAGGAACAGGACTTGGAATACTACTAAAATCGCCACAGGGGGACATAATACCCCACTCCATAGCTTGTGAGTTTCAAACTACTAATTGTTTTGGTCAAAAATCAGGCTAAGATAATGTAACCAAATCTTTGTTGTGAGGAATGATGATTAAATCAATGAACAATGTTAAGGATAACTCAGAAATGTAATGAACAAATGACATAAAGATTTATACGAGGAAAAAGCCCTTGATCAGGAGTTGATCTCCGGCATAAAAAACCTCGGGTGATGGAAACTACCGATCACCAACTAAGATTATTCAAAAGAAGTTTACAACTCGGGATGATAACAAGCTTGTTACAAGGATCACTAGTGTGCAATGTGCAAAAATGTATGAAATCGCCAAGTAGTGTTTGAGAGCTTATTGAGAGCTGTTACGAGAGTGTGTGTGTTTGCTAAAATTAGCTAAGTGTTCTAACTCAAGCTTGTTATCCCCATTTTAAATTAGAAATAACTAAACTAACTAACTATCCGCAAATTGTGCAAGCTCCCCACGATCTCCATAACGTCCACAAGGACCAAGCACGTGCGGAATATTGAGGGAATATGCTACAAGAATTTTGGTGAGAGTTGGTCCATGCCTTTGCTCCTGTACAACGAGTTCAAATACAAGGTTGACAATCGTTAGTGTAAGGATAACAATGAGGATCCTGAATCCTGGTCCTGCGACATATTCTGAGGATCCTTAATTCAAACAGAATTGAGGATCCATGATCCTGGCAGCACTTGAGGACCCGTGATCCTTAGGATTGGAAAATCCTCCCCTAACAATTGCCACCAAAATATAAGGAGTAAAGTGTAAATTAGCGAGTTATATTTTCTTGATCTTATCTGCAACAAACTAACGGATATATAGCCGTTAGAATCTAACTAGCCGTTACCGATCATACGTCATTGAAGCGACATCCCTGCAGAATCATCATTATAAATTCAAGTTAGAGATAAGGATCAATGTGCATTTAAATTCGAGCAATACTCCCTTTAAATCCACATTCGAAGATCAAGCAGGTACTTCTCTTTCTCCTTTTCTCTTTATCTCCTTAATCTGTTCTTTCTCAAAATCTCTGAATCACAATGAAGTTACGATCATCCCCTGCTAAGGATCACCAGAAAGACAGTCCTTTAAAGAGCCAAGGGATCATCAAAGATTCTTCGAAGGAACGTTGCTGCTTTACTGATCCGGATATAGACCTGATTCGTCATTGCTTTCCGGCAGACACTGTTTTTAAACCTTTCGACCCTACCGCTCTGAGTGATTTTGTCTCTGAAACCTGGGTTACTTTTCCGGCTTCCCCATTTCTGATCGGATACTCCTATCATTTCCCTGCTTTCACCCAGTCCTTCTTCTCCCTTACCGGCATATCCTATGTTCAGGCAATGCCAATGATGTGGAGGGTTTTGTATACCCTTGAGAGAATCATTGAGCAGGAGGATATAGATTTGGGAATGTCGAAATTGGCCGAAATGTACAACCTTGTGAGCCATGGTTCACACCGCTTTCTATTCAAACACAAACCCGGTGAGGCAAACCCAATCCTGAAGACCACCAAGAATGACACCAATTGGAAGAAGCGATTCTTCTTTGTTAGGAGGAATTCCATCCCGGATGGGAAGGATTTACCAAGAAAGTGGGCCACCCACGGTAGGATAGAGGATCCTTAAAGAAGGATTATAGGATAACCTGTCTCTGCCGAGGATCACTAACCCCTTTTTGTATCTTTTGTGCAGCTATATCTGTTTCTCACGTCATTTCTTCTCCTGCAACCATGGAGAGGGTTGCGGCTTTCCGGAATCTTGATCCTGCAATAAGATCATTTCAAGCAAACACCAAGGATTCTCAAGAAGTATCCTCAGGCTCTGCTACAATGTCAAGTAAGTATCCAAGTTTATATATGGTTAAACATTGAAATGCAAATAAAACAAGAATACTTATCTGTTGTTTTGGATTGATAGGTGCTGGAAAATCCTCAAGGTCGGCCACCCGCTTTAGTGTCAGTGATCTCAACACTGTGGCTCCCCGTTCCAGAAAAAAGAAAACTGCTGCTAGCCCAAGTACCATAGTCCCCAAGCCTGTCACTTCCAAGGGAGGAAAGAAGAGGAAAGCCACTGAAGCCGAAAATCTTGAAGGCTTGACTCTTATCCGCCACCAGTTCCAAGAATACTTTGCTGATGTAAGGATCACTGACTTAGCTTGATTATCCTGCCCACTTGAGGATCACGTGATCCTGAACTTTACCTTGACTTTTTGCAGAAATTCGCCGAGGTCGAAATGTTGTTTGATGCATATGTTGAAGAGGCGGAGCAAAAGCATCTAGAGTATCAAAAATTCTTCCTGGCTAAGGATGAGACTATGTCTTACCTTGAGAAGGATCTTGCTCTGGCAAAGCAGCAGGTGGTCATGGCCCAGATAAATGCTGATCATGAGAAGCACGACCTGCCGGAAGATGCTAAAGTCTCTGCTGCCATCACCATGTACAAAATCAAGCTGCAAATGGCTCAGGAGGCTGAGGATCCTGACTTCGACAGGACCACTTGGGAAAAGGAGGGCAGGAAGGCAAAGCTGGCTGAGATAGAGGATGAGGAGGAGGCTACCGAGGTCTTGGCGATTGAGGCAAGTGGCAGCGGGAAGGATCAAGCTGGTGGTGATGATGCTGGTGGTGATGCAGCCAAGGTGTGAGCTGCAGAAATGGGCGATGATGGACATTTCTAGACGCGGCTGGAGACCCTTTTTTTAGGATTTGAAAGTTTTTTATGGTTGTGATGTTTTGAAACAATGTTGGGTTGTACTTTGAACAATAGTTTTTAGGGTTGTGGATCATGGATCCTTAGACAATAGGTAGGATAATAGGTGGTGGAGGGATCCTCTGTTTGGGGGATGAAACCACTTGTTATCCTGCCATCTTTTAATTCCTGCACTTTAAGACCTGTTAACAATGGACACCCTTTGCCAACCCAAGTGGACGGGCCACGTATTGCTGGTAGAAACTTGGGTTGGAAATTTTGGCAACCTTAAAAGGGTTTAACCTTTGTGAATAAATAAAACTTTAACTTTTTGGCTATTTCCCGTGTTATTATCCTTGTGAATTCTTTATTTTTCTACTGTTGTTATTCACTTTCTTTGAATTTGTAAGTAAAGAATTAAGGTTTAATAAATCATGTTTAAAAGTTTTAGGATATGATCAAGGGTCAAATATCCTACAGTCGACAAATTCAGAAAAGTTATGTAACTTAAGGATCATTAGTTCTGTTGTCAAAGGATAAGGGTCACTTACATAAATAGTGAATAAAATCAAAGTGATTAAGGATCATACCTGAGAATCCAAGTTAGGATCCTAACCCTTTAACATTTATAATCAGGATAACCAAAAGACAAACCTTAGTAAAAGATAAGGATCAGGAATCCTTAGTTGTTTAACTTCAAAAACCTGAAACAGAACATAACTTGGGACTAAGCCAATATAAGAGAAGAGTTAGTAACTGGGGATAAGCCCAACAATTCTGTGGACAAGCCCAATATACTGGGGACAAGCCCAAAGGATAACTGGGGACAAGCCCAAAGGATAACTGGGGACAAGCCCAAAGGATCTTGTGTAAACTGGAGTATGGCCCTCACTGGCGACTATCCAAACTTGAGCGACAAGAAAATGCCGAAACCTTAGCTAACGTGAAAACGTTAGAAACCTTAGGAACGGATGTATGGTACGTCTACCATTATACGTAGGATCCCGGATACAGCCAGTACAATGAAATTGTCAGCCCCTAAAGTGAGTACTGGTCCCATTGCCATGAACTGTACCAGGATCATCGTGCGCTACTGGGGAAACTGGGGACAGGCCCAAAAACTAGGGTCAAGCCCAAATAACTGGGGTCAAGACCAAATAACTGGATACTTTTGTGGACACTCAATCCTTTGATAAAGATACCTAAACCTTCTGCAAAACTCAGAATCAAGTGAAAGGAGGATAAAGGATCCAGGATCCTTATCCTTGTATATAGGATAATTAAAGAATGAAGTAGTTTGAGATTAGATCATTACCAAAATGAGGATCATCCATCCTTTAAGGATCCTTCAAGGATGTGGATCATGAATATTGCTAAGGATCACAAATCCTTATTACATGAAGTATTTCTTCAGGTGGACAGCATTCCAAGCTCTTGGTAGCAAATCACCTTTCATTGTTAGCAATCTATATGCCCCCTTTCCTGCCTCAGCTTCAACCAGGTAGGGGCCTTCCCACTTTGGTGCCAACTTTCCATCAGCAGGATTTGTGGTATTCTGAAATGCTTTCCTTAATACCATATCACCAACTTAGAATTTCCTGATCCTGACATTTTGGTTGTAGGCTCCCGCCATCCTTTGTTGATAACTAGCCATCCTTATCCTTGCCAAATCCCCGAGTTCTTCTATAGTATCCAAGTCTTGAACCAAGTTTTCAGCATTTCCTTCAGGATCATGGATGCTTGTTCTTGTAGTAGGAACCACCATTTCTATAGGGATTACTGATTCTGCCCCAAATACCAAAGAAAATGGAGTTTGGCCAGTAGCATTCTTGGGAGTTGTCCTATCAGCCCATAGTACATAAGGTAGTTCTTCTGCCCATTTTCCTTTCTTGGACCCAAGCTTTTTCTTCAAGTTGTTGATGATGATCTTGTTGGATGATTCTGCTTGACCATTAGCTTGTGGGTGGACTGGTGTTGATGTTATCATCTTAATCCCCCAGCTGTCACAAAAGTTAGTAGTTCTACTCCTAATAAATTGGGATCCATTATCACAAAAAAATTTCAGAAGGGATACCAAATCTAGTAATAATGTTTCTTTTAATAAAGGATATCACTTCCTTTTCTCTGACTTGAGCAAAGGCTTCAGCCTCTATCCATTTAGAGAAGTAATCAGTCATGGCAAGCATGAACACCTTTCCTCCTGGTGCTTTGGGAAGTTTTCCAACTATATCCATTCCCCATCTCATGAATGGCCAAGAAGAGGATATAGGATGCAAGAGCTCTGCTGGTTGATGAAGGATATTACTATGTCTCTGACAAGGATCACATTTTCTGGCATAATCCACAGCATCCTTCTTCATAGTAGGCCAATAGTATCATGTCCTCAGGATCCTTGAGAATAATGCCCTGCCCCCAGTGTGGTTTCCACAATCTCCTTCATGAAAATCCTTTAGGACTTCTTGGATTTCCGGATCCTCAATGCATCTTAGATATGGTCCTGCAAGAGATCGTTTATATAACATGTTATTCAATATTGTATACTGAGATACCTTAATTTTGAAAGCCCTGGGGTTTTCTCCTGTAGGAATCTCTCCATGTTGGATATATCTCATGATTGGAAGGATCCATGATCCTGAATGGGATTGTGTATCATCACTAGGGATGATTGCAGAATCCTCTCCTATCTCCATGGCTACATGATCCTCAATAGCGGGGGTTAGGATGTGGATAATAGGGATCCTGATATCCTCTGGAATCTTCAAGGATGACCCTAGATTGGCCAATGCATCAGCTTCTGCATTCTCTTCCCTTGGTACCTGTGTCAAACTAAAGGAAACAAAAGAGAGTGCCAATTCTTTGACTATATCTAAATATTTGATTAGCTTTTCACCTTTAACAGCATAGGATCCATTAAAGTAAATAACAATGAATCTACATGTACCTCAAGATACCTGATCCTCATATGCTTGGCAATTTGCAAACCAGCTATCAAGGCTTCATACTCAACCTCATTATTAGTAGTTTGAAACTCACAAGCTATGGAGTGGGGTATTATGTCCCCCTGTGGCGATTTTAGTAGTATTCCAAGTCCTGTTCCTTTGACATTAGAGGCTCCATCAGGGAAAAGTATCCAAGGATCCTTAGTTTCTTCCAGCTGTTGGACTTCTAACTCAGCTTCCTTTTGCAAGTCACTACTAAAATCTGCCACAAAGTCAGCTAAGGCTTGGGATTTGATGGCAGTCCTAGGTCCATATCTTATATCATAAGCACTAAGCTTCACTGCCCACTTAGCCATCCTTCCTGACATTTCTGGTTTCCTGAGAACATTCTTAATTGGAAAATTTGTCTTAACAATAATGGCATGAGTTTCAAAATGATGTCTTAATTTAGTAGATGCCATAATTAGTGCAAGGATAAGTTTTTCTAAATGTGAATACCTGGATTCAGCATCAAGCAAACTCTTACTTACATAATAGACAGGATGTTGTGTACCTTCGTGATCCTTAACAAGGACCGCACTTAGTGCTTTAGAGGATACCGCCAAATACAAGGATAATATATCCCCTTTTTCTGGTTTCATCAAGGCAGGGGCTGAGGATAGGTAATCCTTAAGAGCTTTGAGAGCATTTTCATGCTTTTCAGTCCACTCAAATTTCTTGTTCTTTCTCAAAATGTCATTGAATTCCTTGCATTTTTCTGATGACTTGGATATGAACCTGTTCAAGGCTGCGATCCTGCCTGTCAATCTTTGCACATCCTTGGCATTGGCAGGAGATTTGATATTCACAATAGCGTTAATTTGCTCTGGACTTGCTTCAATGCCTCTTTTTGTCACCATATAGCGTAGGAATTTACCTGCTTTAATACCAAAGTACACTTGGAAGGATTTAGTTTCATATTAAATTTATCAAGGATATTGAATGCTTCCTCCAAGTCTCTAAGGTGATCCTCAGCTTTCTTGGACTTAACCACCATGTCATCTATATAGACTTCCATAGTGTGTCCAATTTGTTCCTTGAACATCATATTGACTAGCCTTTGATAAGTAGCACCTGCATTTCTTAGTCCAAATGGCATAGCAATATAACAATATATACAAGTTGGGGTCATAAAGGTTGTATCCTCTTGATCAGATGGTTCCATCTGAATCTGTTGAAATCCAGATGAAACATCCATAAAAGTCAACAACTCATGACCCGCGGTAGCATCCACCATGGAGTCAATGTGGGGTAATGGGAAAGGATCCTTGGGACATGCCTTGTTTAAATCAGTGAAATCGACACATACCCTCCACTTTCCATTTTTCTTTTGAACAACGACCACATTGGCTAACCACCTTGGATACTTAACCTCTCTTATCATACCTGCCCGGAGTAGTTTATCCACTTCTTCCTGGATAATAGCATTCCTTTCAGGTGCAAACTTCCTCCTTTTTTGATGAATTGGCTTGAATGACCTATCAATGCCAAGTTTATGAGTAATTATATCTTTAGATATACCTGTCATGTCCTCATGCTTCCAGGCAAAGATAGTTTTTCTCCTTTTAAGGAAGGATACTAGACCCTGTTCAATGTTGCTAAGGATCCCTGATCCTATGAAGACAATGGATTCAGGATCATGAGGATCCATAAGGATTTCTTTCACATCCTGTTCTCTTGCCTCCAAGACATCTCTTGGAGGATGCTTTAATTGCTATTGCTCCCTTGGTCTTGAGGCTGGATTCATTGACGACGTATAACAAATCTTAGCTTCTTGTTGATCACTTTCAATTTTCACCACTCCCCATGGACTAGGAAGCTTCACGCATTGATGATAGGTAGATGGGACTGCCTTCATGTCATGTATCCATGGCCTGCCAAGGATAACATTACAACAGGATAAGCAATCTATAACACAAAATTTTTGATAAGAATGAAGTCCTTCAATATAGATGGGGAGTTTGATGTCCCCCAATGTGTTCTTTGTTTCTCCACTGAATCCCACAAGAACTGAGGATCTTGGGACAATGTCTGATTCAGGGATGTTCATTTTCTGGAGGACATCAAGCTGAATGATGTTTACTGAGCTTCCTCCATCTATCAGGATCCTGCGAACAAAGTGGTTAGAGATAAACAGAGTAATAACAAGACCATCATGATGAGGATCCGGAACATCAACACGATCATCCTCATCAAAGGTTATAACTTTCTCCTCCGTAACAGTAGAGGTTTGAATGGGTCTATCCCCATTATCCATCTTGGTTTCCTTAGCATGTCTCTTGGCTGCTGAAAAGGAAGTACCACAATTGTCTGATCCACCCGAAATGAAGTTTATAACTTGTGCATCTGCTGGAGGAGCATGAGCTCTTTCTGGGATCCTCTCAGGATCCTGGGTCCTTGACTTCTTTCTTCCCAAAAGCTCCTTTAAGTGCCCCTTACTTAACAAGTAACCAATTTCTTTTCTAAGTGCAATACACTCTTCAGTGAGATGTCTGAAATCCTCATGATGTGCACACCACTTGGACTTGTCCTTTGTTGCGGCTGGTTTATCACTTTTCCTTGGCCATCTTGCATTCTCACCTAGATTCTGCATTGCAAGAATTAGTTCATTGTTATCAACAGAAAAACAGTATTAAAAAATTGGAGGGTAATCCTCATCATCCTCTTCTTGTTCTACTGCATGCACATTCTGGTTATCAGACTTGTTGTAGGACTTGAACTTGTTATTCTTGAAGTAGGATCCTTGCTTTTCCTGTTTCGAGGATCCTGCCAATCTCTCCTGGATCCTTTTATCAACCTCTAATCGGATGAATCTAAGGGCCCTGGTTCTTACTTCATCAAGATTCCTGCTTGGCGTCATAACAAGATCATCATAGAATAATGAATCCCTAAGCATACCCATTTTAAAGGCTTCCACAGCCGTAGCTATATCTAGATTTGGGATATCTAAGGATTCTTTACTAAACTTAATGATGTAATCTCTAAGTGATTCATTTTGACCTTGTGTAACCCTATATAGATCACTAGTTAAACGTTCAAATTTTCTGCTACATGAGAACTGACTATTAAACAGATTAACTAGATTAGCAAATGAAGTAATAGAGTAAGGGGGAAGACTTAGCATCCATTTAAGAGCTAATCCTGTGAGTGTGGATCCGAAACCCTTGCATAGACATGCTTCTTTTAACCTCTCTGGGATGGGGTTGATCTCCATCCTCTCTCTATATTGTGCTACATGTTCTTCTGGGTCTGTTGAACCATCATACAGCTTCATAGTTGGTATTTGGAACCTTTTGGGTATCTCAGCATCACAAATGGGTGGTGCAAAACGAGATATCCTATGGCTCCCATCTGCAATTTCAGGGATGGGCTTAACCACTCCTGGAACGCTGGATATCATATCCTTCAGCTTCTATAATTCCCTAGCCATAGCTTGATTGATACCTGTATCCTGCATAGAGCCATGGTTAGTGTTATAAGAATTATTGAAAGTGTTACCTCCCAGGGGGTTCAAGTTAGGAATTGCAGATGTGAATCCATATTGACAGGATTCTGTTATGATTGAAGGACCAGAGGAGGCAATGGTCCGCATTGGAATGAAGTCTCCTTGATGAACATCTGTGCTTGGAGGTTGTATACTTCTCAAGAATCCTTGATCCTGAAAGATGTTGGATCCTTGATGTTGAGAGGATCCTTGAACCTGAAAGGATCCTTGCACCTGTGAGTATCCTTGGACCTGAGAGGATCCTTGGACCTGAGAGGATCCTTGAACCGTATGCGTTCCCATATATCCTCCTGAGCTAACGAAGGATCCCGGATGCTGGAAAGAGGATCCCGAAGGCTGAAAATAGGATCCTTGAGGCTGAAAGTGAGACCCAAAAGCCTGGCTAATAGTTGTTGCTCCATAACGCCTTCCCAATGGTTCAGTTTGGTACTGGATGTCTAAGGCAGCAGATTGCTGGGTAGTTATAGCTGGAGTGTCGAAATCCAGAGACCTTGGTATCAGAGGAGAGTGATCCTCCCCTGATCTCTTCTGTTTCTTGATGTCACCGATCTCCCGGAGGATCCTTTCGTTGGTTTTGTCCTGCTCTTGTATGTGATCCCTCATCTGCAAAATCAAAGTAAAAGGATCACTAGTTGTAGGATTAGAAGAAACAGAAGAAGTTGGTGGTTTTGGAAAAATGGGGCTTTGTCTCTTTGGAGCATTTTCAGCATTCTTCTGGGATCCAGAGTGTTTTTCGCTCAGGAGGCCATCTGCTTGGTTGTAACGAACCGAAATTGTCACAAAAACAAGAATTTCTCAGGAATGAAGCACCAATTGCCCCACGGTGGGCGCCAAACTGTTTTGGTAAAAAATCAGGCTAAGAGAATGTAACCAAATCTTTGTTGTGAGGAATGATGCTTGAATCAATGAACAATGTTAAGGATAACTCAGAAAAGTAATGAGCAAATGACACAAAGATTTATACGAGGAAAAAGCCCTTGATCAGGAGTTGATCTCCGGCATAAAAAACCTCGAGTGATGGAAACTACCGATCACCAACTAAGATTATTCAAAAGAAGTTTACAACTCGGGATGATAACATGCTTGTTACAAGGATCACTAGTGTGCAATGTGCAAAAATGTATGAAATCGCCAAGTAGTGTTTGAGAGCTGATTGAGAGCTGTTACGAGAGTGTGTGTGTTTGCTAAAATTAGCTAAGTGTTCTAACTCAAGCTTGTTATCCCCATTTTAAATTAGAAATAACTAAACTAACTAACTATCCGCAAATTGTGCAAGCTCCCCACGATCTCCATAACATCCACATGGACCAAGCACGTGCGGAATATTGAGGGAATATGCTCCAAGAATTTTGGTGAGAGTTGGTCCATGCCTTTGCTCCTGCACAACGAGTTCAAATACAAGGTAGACAATCGTTAGTGTAAGGATAACAATGAGGATCCTGAATCCTGGTCCTGCGACATATTCTGAGGATCCTTAATTTAAACAGAATTGAGGATCCATGATCCTGGCAGCACTTGAGGATCCGTGATCCTTAGGATTGGAAAATTCTCCCCTAACAATTGCCCCCAAAATATAAGGAGTAAAGTGTAAATTAGTGAGTTATATTTTCTTGATCTTATCTGCAACAAACTAAAGGATATATAGCCGTTAGAATCTAACTAGCCGTTACCGATCATACGTCATTGAAGCGACATCCCTGCAGAATCATCATTATAAATTCAAGTTAGAGATAAGGATCAATGTGCATTTAAATTCGAGCAATACTCCCTTTAAATCCACATTCGAAGATCAAGCAGGTACTTCTCTTTCTCCTTTTCTCTTTATCTCCTTAATCTGTTCTTTCTCAAAATCTCTGAATCACAATGAAGTTACGATCATCCCCTGCTAAGGATCACCAGAAAGACAGTCCTTTGAAGAGCCAAGGGTTCATCAAAGATTCTCCGAAGGAACGTTGCTGCTTTACTGATCCGGATATAGACCGGATTCATCATTGCTTTCCGGCAGACACTGTTTTTAAACCTTTCGACCCTACCGCTCTGAGTGATTTTGTCTCTGAAACCTGGGTTACTTTTCCGGCTTCCCCATTTCTGATCGGATACTCCTATCATTTCCCTGCTTTCACCCAGTCCTTCTTCTCCCTTACCGGCATATCCTATGTTCAGGCAATGCCAATGATGTGGAGGGTTTTGTATACCCTTGAGAGAATCATTGAGCAGGAGGATATAGATTTGGGAATGTCGAAATTGGCCGAAATGTACAACCTTGTGAGCCATGGTTCACACCGCTTTCTATTCAAACACAAACCCGGTGAGGCACACCTAATCCTAAAGACCACCAAGAATGACACCAATTGGAAGAAGCGATTTGTCACACCCCCAAAATCCACACGCGGAGTATCACCGCTTTGAGGCGTGACTGACCAGGATCAAGCCACCAATCATATTGAACAATGTAAATAGTAATGTAATTCAACCAAACCAATATGAAAGGTGTTCAAAACATAAGTATAATTCAATGTTTAGCGGAAGCATAAAAGTAAACCCAATCATAAGTATAAGTACGAATGTCATAATGTTTAACAAACATTCACGATCCATGTCCACAACGACCGCGCCTCCCGTGCAAGCTCCAAAAGTACCTAAGGTCCTGCAAGGCATGCAGCAGAGAGTCAACAACTAGTTGAGCGAGTTCACAGTTAATAGTTCAGTAATTGTAACAGTATAGTAAGCCTTGTGTTCGTTCATTAAGTCATGTATCGTATTAGTTCGTATCGCGGCCCTCTAGGCATGTATGCGAAGATTAGGGAAAGTTTCCCGAGTATTCTAGACTAGGTATATTTGTATCGCGGCCACCCGGCATGTGTGCGAAGTTTAGTGTATAGTTCGCAGCCTTCCTAGGCATGTGTGCGAAGATTAGTCATATTATCGCAGCCAACCCCGGCGTGTGTGCGAAGATCAGTCATATTATCGCAGCCAACCCCGGCGTGTGTGCGAAGATCAGTTCTATTAGTATCACTAGTCTAGTCGTATCTTATCCATAATCCTTCCTCACCCGAGGACCATATAACTATGTTCCATAAGCTAGGTAAGTACAAGTAAATAATCCAAACCCATTCCCACCCTGGGAACCCCATGCCTTGGCTGTGTGAACTCACCTTGGTTTGCTCGGTATGCTAAGTTAAGTGCTCACAATTTATCGGTCAAGTCCTATATTTATGCACGTATGTTCAATCAGTTCATGCTCGTAACATTTCACGTACAATCAATACCACAGAGTGTTTGGCAGTTAACATCATGCATCATACAACAGTTAATCAGGTTCACATAATTCATGATTCACATAAGTGTCATTCACAGTGTATTCTAATATAATTATCCAATAACACACTTAACTGAGTTAACAAGTTAACAAGGTTAACAACTTAACCAAAACATGCGATCCAATCAAACTACCAATCACAGTACCACCAGGACTATCGTTAAATCATATCATCGATATAATAACATATAAAATACCAAAAATAATCATGAGAACAACATCACAATTCAATCGGTTGGTCATCATTAAAATATTTACAATGGCCGCCAATCCATAGGGTGATCCTTATCTTCACAAATCGATAACACATAAACAAACAATTAACATATGAATCTTGACTAACATATTCTGACAACACACACATAACTCCCATATGTCCATCAATTCATATGCTAACAAGACAAACTAGCCTATTATGAGTAGGTGGTCACATGCAGACTAGCCGACCCTTTCTATGCCATCACATGCAAATCATTAATTTGACTGCACTATCTATACAAATCACATGCCAATATGCATAATAGTTTGTGCACAGCCACATATATATACATACATAACGATTTATCATCCATGAGTGCCAAAACATCAAAACAAGATTACATCATAATTATACGATAAGCATCTATGTCAACTGAACAAGTAGATCACTAACCGAGGATTAACAAGAGGGGCTTGGCTTCGAATGAGGGGGCTTGCCGTCAGGTTCAAAGGAAAACGAGAGAGAGGAGACGTGTTTTAGGGTTTGCCGAACTAACTTACGCGTAAAGGTTGAAACAGATCATATAGCTGATAGATCATCACTGGGCCCAAAAGCCCAGTTTTGATTTCGGCAGCCTCAAAAGGACGAAAACACTAATACACATTAGTGTTTTCGTGAGTGGTTGATTTCACATAAGGGTTTTCGGCTAGGGTGTTTTCGAGTGGGATAGGGTAATCGGCCCAAGTTGTATTATTAAATATGAAACATAATTTAACACTAGTCACATAATTATCATACTCACAATTACAATAAACCTTATGCACCCCAAAAAGAAAACACTTTGTAAACAAGTACAGAGACCTTGAAACTCGGGTTGTCACATTATCCCCAACTTGAAAGAAATTTCGTCCCGAAATTTAGCATGCGGTTACTGAGGAAGCTAGGTAAGTTGTATCGTTCACTGGTTTTCCTGGGGTGTCACATCATCCCCCCGTTGATTTGGAATTTCGTCCCGAAATTCTGCAGTAGTAGCTTCAGCCTCAGTAGTAGTTGCATTGGTTCCGAATAACTGGGGATACTTGAGTTTCATTTGATCTTCACGCTCCCAGGTGAACTCTAGGCCGCGATGGGAGTTCCAACGAACTCGTACAAGAGGGATTCTCGTGTTCTTGAGGACCTTAACATCCCGGTCCGTGATTTCAACAGGTTCCTCGACGAAGTGTAACTGTTCGTCGATAGTGAGTTCCTTCCAAGGAACTATGAGGGTCTCATCTGACAGACACTTCTTCAGATTCGACACGTGAAAGACGTTGTGAACTGCACTGAGTTCAGCTGGTAAGTTCAGTCTGTAGGCCACTTTGCCTATTTTCTCTATGACTTCGAACGGTCCGACATATCGCGGATTGAGCTTGCCTCGTTTTCCAAAACGAACAACACCCTTCCAGGGTGAAACTTTGAGTAGCACTCGATCCCCAACCTGGAACTCGAGTAGTTTCCTGTCTTTATCTGCGTATGCTTTCTGACGGTCACGAGCTGCCGCCATGCGTTGTCGTATTTGAGCAATCTTTTCAGTAGTATCAACTACTATTTCTGGACCTGTGATCTGACTGTCACCCACCTCTGCCCAACAAAGAAGTGATCAGCATTTACGCCCGTACAATGCCTCAAATGGAGCAGCTTTAATGCTGGTGTGGTAGCTGTTATTGTACGAAAATTCCACAAGTGGCAGATGTTTTTCCCAGCCATTGCCAAAGTCAATTACGCACGCCCGAAGCATGTCTTCTAGAGTTTGAATAGTGCGCTCAGACTGCCCATCTGTCTGAGGATGATAAGCTGTGCTCATGTCTAAACGAGAGCCAAAAGATTTGTGCATTTCTTGCCACAGTTCTGAAGTAAAACGTGCATCACGATCAGAAATAATAGAGGTGGGCACCCCGTGCCTCGAGACAACTTCCTTAAGGTATAGGTCTGCTAGAGTGGAGAACTTATCCGTTTCCTTGATAGCCAATAAGTGAGCAGACTTTGTGAGTCGATCCACGATCACCCAAATAGTATCATTTCCGCGCTGAGATCTAGGTAGGCCAGTAACAAAATCCATGGAAATTTGTTCCTATTTCCATTGTGGTATCTCAGGTTGTTGGAGTGGGCCTGATGGTTTCTGATATTCCGCTTTAACTCTCGCACAAGTCAAGCACTTGCTAACGTAAGTGGCTATGTGAGCCTTCATGCTAGGCCACCAATATGTAGTTTTCAAGTCGTGGTACATCTTATCCGAACCAGGATGTACCGAGTAGCGAGACTTATGAGCTTCATCCATTACAAGCTCACGTAAGTTTCCGTAGAGTGGGACCCAGATGCGCCCTGTTACATAGTAGGCGTCGTCTGCCTTTTGTTCTAACCGTTGCCTTGAGCCGCGCAGAGCTTCGGCCCTGATGTTTTCTGGTTTCAATGCTTCTACCTGAGCATCTCGTATCTGTGCTGGAAGACTAGACTGAATGGTGAGTTGTAATGCTCGTACACGCCTAGGTGTAGTATCCTTTCGACTGAGGGCGTCGGCCACCACATTGGCTTTGCCCGGATGGTACTTTTTGGCACACTCGTAATCGTTCAGTAGCTCGACCTATCTACGTTGTCGCATGTTCAATTCTTTCTGTTTGAAAATATGCTCGAGACTCCTGTGATCGGTGTAGATGGTGCATTTAGTGCCATACAGGTAATGTCGCCATATCTTGAGCGCAAAAACAACAGCTCCCAGCTCTAAATCATGTGTGGTGTAATTCCGTTCATGAATCTTAAGTTGGCGCGAAGCATAAGCAATGACTTTATCCCGCTGCATCAACACACATCCAAGACCCTGGATAGATGCGTCGCAGTAGACTACAAAATCGTCCGTGCCTTCAGGTAATGAGAGGATAGGTGCGCTACAAAGTCTATCCTTTAAGTGCTGAAATGCTGTTTCCTGTGTATTACCCCAACGATAAACAACACCTTTCTGGGTCAGTAATGTGAGCGGCTGTGCAATCTTTGAGAAGTCTTTGATGAACCGTCTGTAATAACTCGCCAAACCCAAGAATTGGCGTATTTCTGTCGGTGTGCGAGGTGCAGGCCAGTTCTTGATCGAATCTACCTTGGATGGATCAACATGAATCCCATCCTTGTTTACCACATGGCCTAGAAAGTGGACTTCACGAAGCCAGAAGTCGCATTTTGAAAACTTAGCGTATAGCTGTTCCGTCCGAAGGAGTTCCAAAATAAGTCGTAAGTGCTGCTCGTGTTCCTCCCGACTCTTCGAATAGATCAGGATGTCATCAATGAAAACAATAACAAACTTGTCAAGATAAGGTTTGCACACCCTGTTCATAAGGTCCATGAAAACCGCAGGCGCATTCGTTAATCTGAATGGCATGACTAGAAACTCGTAGTGGCCGTAGCGTGTTCTGAACGCTGTTTTGGAGACGTCCTCATCCCGGACTCTCAGTTGGTGATAGCCTGACCTCAGATCAATCTTCGAGTAATAGCTCGACCCTTGCAACTGGTCGAATAAGTCGTCGATGCGTGGAAGAGGATAGCGATTCTTCACAGTTACCTTGTTCAGTTCGCGGTAGTCTATACACATGAGGAAGGTACCGTCCTTCTTCTTTACAAATAGTACTGGAGCTCCCAAGGGCGAAGAGCTAGGGCGAATGGAACCCTTTTCCAAGAGTTCTTGCAGTTGCTTAGATAGTTCTTCCAGTTCGGTTGGAGCTAAGCGATAAGGTGCTCGAGCTATAGGTGCTGCTCCTGGAGCTAGCTCGATCTGAAATTCGACCTGGCGATGTGGCGGTAACCCAGGTAACTCTTCAGGAAACACTTGAGGAAAATCGCGTACTACAGGAATATCCTCAATCTTTTTCTCTTTCTTCGATGTATCACTAACGAGTGCTAAAACAGTTGTGTGGCCCTTTCGTAAACACTTCTGAGCCTTCAAGAAGGAGATGATGCCACTCACGACACCACTCTTGTCGCCTTGAACTTCGAGAGGTTCTTTGCTAGTACGAGGAATGTGAATGATCTTCTCCTTGCATAGGATCTCTGCTTGTTGTTGGGATAACCAATCCATACCAATGACGATGTCAAAACTACCCAGAGTTATAGGAATGAGGTCGATAGAGAAAGTCTGACCAGCGAGGATAAGATTACAACCCTGAACTATGTGTGTGGCTTCTAGACTTTTACCGTTAGCTAACTCTACGACATGTTTGGTGTTCAAAAGTGTTGGTGCGCGTTTAAGCATTTGACTAACTTTCAGAGACATATAACTGGTATCTGCACCCGAATCAAATAATACAGTAACATAAAAGTCATCAAGAAGAAACTTACCCATAACCACATTAGGATCATTCCTTGCATCACCCTGACCAATCACAAATGCACGACCCCTAGCACCATTGTTGTTGTTGTTTCCCCCATTATGGTTCCCATTGCCCTGATTATTGTTGTTGTTATTCTGATTCTGGTTTAACTGGGGGCAATCACGTTTGAAATGACCTTCAGCCCCACACTGGAAACACCCCCGGTTTCCTCGCTGTGGCTGGTTCTGTGGAGCTGGTAGTGGGAGTTGCTGATTCTGATTTGCAGGTCGCGTACTCCTGCAGTCTTTAGCTTCATGCCCTAACTTGAGACATCTCTGACAACGTTCCTTGCGACACCGTCCACTGTGATGTCTGTTGCACCTATTACATAGTGGGTGAATTCCTCGATATCCACCCTGCCCCTGCCCACCAGACGACTGCTGACTCGGACTCTGGTAATCATTGGTCTTGCGCTGCTGCTGTGCTTGTGACTGAACGGTGGCTGAACCCCTGCTGGAATCGTCATCCCATTTCCGCTTGTTGTCACTAGGAGTAGCGGAAGTGGTAGTAGTAGTAGTAGTAGTAGTACCAATACGTTTAGGCAGTCTGTTCTGTTCCACTGCCTGGTCTGTGAGACGGTGAGCTAACTTGATGATCTGTTGAATGGTGCCAAGATTCGCTGAGGTTACGTGACTTTGAATTTCCGGCACCAGACCCTTGAGATACAGTTCGATACGCTTAATGGGAGGGTCCACCATAGTTGGACACAAAATGGCCAGCTCATTCGATCTTTTGGTGTATGCTTCAATTTCTGACCCCGTCATTTTCAAGTTGTAAAACTCTACCTCCAGCTTATGAATGTCGTCACGACTGCAGTATTCCTCCTTGATCATCTCTTTAAAATTGTTCCATGGGGTGGCGTTAGCAGCAACCAACCCCAGCATTTGGACCTGAGCTTTCCACCATGTGAGGGCTAAACCCTCGAGAGTACCGGTAGCATACTTCACCCTACGTGCCTCAGGGCATTCACACATTTCGAATACTGACTCAAGCTTTTCAAACCAGTGGAGGAGTCCAACTGCTCCTTCCGTGCCACTGAATGTGCTAGGACGACAGTCCATGAAAGTCTTGAAGGTGCAAACAGGTGGTTGACCTGTTGTGTATAAGAATTAGGACAAGATTAAACACAAGAGGAATGTAGGATTCTAAAGATCCTAGTGTGAGTTACAACTGCAGGGTATACCTCCTGCTTGTGCGGCTGCAACTGCCGCAGCAACTTGTTCGTTAATGAGAGCCGTCAACTGGGCTTGTGTCATGTTAATGCGTCCAGCCATGATCTTCATAGCAAATATGACATAAGTGAGAGAGGTTCGCGAGTAGTGCGATGACAGAAGAGAGTAAGCACACAAGTGTTCTCATGCAATAGTGTTACGTTAATCTAAGCATACCCTGAGCAAAGTTCTATGCAATTCTAGCAAGTAGGCAATAAAACATGTACCATATTACCTAGGATGTTGAGTCTTGCACGTGGAGCGAGGCGTCGTTGTGGATCGTTGAGCACTGTTCTGGTTATAGTCTGGTTTTAATAAAAATGTTTTCCCCTTATTAAAACCGAGTTCTCTATAACCAATCTGTCACACCCCCAAAATCCACACGCGGAGTATCACCGCTTGGAGGCGTGACTGACCAGGATCAAGCCACCAATCATATTGAACAATGTAAATAGTAATGTAATTCAACCAAACCAATATGAAAGGTGTTCAAAACATAAGTATAATTCAATGTTTAGCGGAAGCATAAAAGTAAACCCAATCATAAGTATAAGTACGAATGTCATAATGTTTAACAAACATTCACGATCCATGTCCACAACGACCGCGCCTCCCGTGCAAGCTCCATAAGTACCTAAGGTCCTGCAAGGCATGCAGCAGAGAGTCAACAACTAGTTGAGCGAGTTCACAGTTAATAGTTCAGTAATTGTAATAGTATAGTAAGCCTTGTGTTCGTTCATTAAGTCATGTATCGTATTAGTTCGTATCGCGGCCCTCTAGGCATGTATGCGAAGATTAGGGAAAGTTTCCCGAGTATTCTAGACTAGGTATATTTGTATTGCGGCCACCCGGCATGTGTGCGAAGTTTAGTGTATAGTTCGCAGCCTTCCTAGGCATGTGTGCGAAGATTAGTCATATTATCGCAGCCAACCCCGGCGTGTGTGCGAAGATCAGTCATATTATCGCAGCCAACCCCGACGTGTGTGCGAAGATCAGTTCTATTAGTATCACTAGTCTAGTCGTATCTTATCCATAATCCTTCCTCGCCCGAGGACCATATAACTATGTTCCATAAGCTAGGTAAGTACAAGTAAATAATCCAAACCCAATCCCACCCTGGGAACCCCATGCCTTGGCTGTGTGAACTCACCTTGGTTTGCTCGGTATGCTAAGTTAAGTGCTCACAATTTATCGGTCAAGTCCTATATTTATGCACGTATGTTCAATCAGTTCATGCTCGTAACATTTCACGTACAATCAATACCACAGAGTGTTTGGCAGTTAACATCATGCATCATACAACAGTTAATCAGGTTCACATAATTCATGATTCACATAAGTGTCATTCACAGTGTATTCTAATATAATTATCCAATAACACACTTAACTGAGTTAACAAGTTAACAAGGTTAACAACTTAACCAAAACATGCGATCCAATCAAACTACCAATCACAGTACCACCAGGACTATCGTTAAATCATATCATCGATATAATAACATATAAAATACCAAAAATAATCATGAGAACAACATCACAATTCAATCGGTTGGTCATCATTAAAATATTTACAATGGCCGCCAATCCATAGGGTGATCCTTATCTTCACAAATCGATGACACATAAACAAACAATTAACATATGAATCTTGACTAACATATTCTGACAACACACACATAACTCCCATATGTCCATCAATTCATATGCTAACAAGACAAACTAGCCTATTATGAGTAGGTGGTCACATGCAGACTAGCCGACCCTTTCTATGCCATCACATGCAAATCATTAATTTGACTGCACTATCTATACAAATCACATGCCAATATGCATAATAGTTTGTGCACAGCCACATATATATACATACATAATGATTTATCATCCATGAGTGCCAAAACATCAAAACAAGATTACATCATAATCATACGATAAGCATCTATGTCAACTGAACAAGTAGATCATTAACCGAGGATTAACAAGAGGGGCTTGGCTTCGAATGAGGGGGCCTGCCGTCAGGTTCAAAGGAAAACGAGAGAGAGGAGACGTGTTTTAGGGTTTGCCGAACTAACCTACGCGTAAAGGTTGAAACAGATCATATAGCTAATAGATCATCACTGGGCCCAAAAGCCCATTTTTTATTTCGGCAGCCTCAAGAGGACGAAAACACTAATACACATTAGTGTTTTCGTGAGTGGTTGATTTCACACAAGGGTTTTCGGCTAGGGTGTTTTCGAGTGGGATAGGGTAATCGGCCCAAGTTGTATTATTAAATATGAAACATAATTTAACACTAGTCACATAATTATCATACTCACAATTACAATAAACCTTATGCACCCCAAAAAGAAAACACTTTGTAAACAAGTACAGAGACCTTGAAACTCGGGTTGTCACACGATTCTTCTTCGTTAGGAGGAATTCCATCCCGGATGGGAAGGATTTACCAAGAAAGTGGACCACCCACGGTAGGATAGAGGATCCTTAAAGAAGGATCATACGATAACCTGTCTCTGCCGAGGATCACTAACCCCTTTTTGTATCTTTTGTGCAGCTATATCTGTTTCTCACATCATTTCATCTCCTGCAACCAAGGAGGGGGTTGACGCTTTCCGGAATCTTGATCCTGCAATTAGATCATTTCAAACAAACACCAAGGATTCTCAAGAAGTATCCTCAGGCTCCGCTACAATGTCAAGTAAGTTCCTAGCGATGGTGCATAGTCTCATTCAGGATCATGGATCCTTCCAATCATGAGATATATATAACATGGAGAGATCCCTACAGGAGAAAGCCCAGGGCTTTCAAAATCAAGGTATCTCAATTTACAATATTGAATAACATGTTATATAAATGATCTCTTGCAGGTCCATATCTAAGGTGCATAGAGGATCCTGAAATTCAAGAAGTCCTAAAGGATTTTCATGAAGGAGATTGTGGAAACCACACTGGGGGCAGGGCATTGTTCTCAAGGATCCTTAGGAAGGATACTATTGCCTACAATGAAGAAGGATGATGTGGATTATGCCAAGAAGTGTGGTCCTTGTAAGAGACATAGTAATATCCTTCATCAACCAGCAGAACTCTTGCATCCTATATCCTCATCTTGGCCATTCATGAGATGGGGAATGGATATAGTTGGTAAGCTTCCCAAAGCACCAGGAGGAAAGATATTCATGCTTGCCATGACAGATTACTTCTCTAAGTGGATAGAGGCTGAAGCCTTTGCTCAAGTCAGAGAGAAAGAAGTGATATCCTTTATTAAAAGAAATATCATTACTAGATTTGGTATTCCTTCTGAAATAGTTTGTGATAATGGATCCCAATTTATTGGGAGTAGAACCACTAACTTTTGTGACAGCTGGGGGATTAAGATGATAACATCAACACCAGTCCACCCACAAGCTAATGGTCAAGCAGAATCATCCAACAAGATCATCATCAACAACTTGAAGAAGAAGCTTGGATCCAAGAAAGGAAAGTGGGCAAAAGAACTACCTTATGTGCTATGGGCTGATAGGACAACCCCCAAGAATGCCACTGGCCAAACTCCATTTTCTTTGGTATTTGGAGCAGAATCAGTGATCCCTACAGAGATGGTGGTTCCTACTGCAAGAACAAGCATCCGTGATCCTGAAGGAAACGCTGAAAACTTGGTTCAAGACTAGGATACCATAGAAGAACTCAGGGATTTGGCAAGGATAAGAATGGCTATTTATCAACAAAGGATGGCTGGAGCCTACAATAAGAATGTCAGGATCAGGAAATTCCGAGTTGGTGATATGGTATTGAGGAAAGCATTTCAGAATACCACAAATCCTGCTGATGGAAAGTTGGCACCAAAGTGGGAAGGCCCCTACCTGATTAAAGCTGAGGCAGGAAAGGGGGCATATCGATTGCTAACAATGGAAGGTGATTTACTACCAAGAGCTTGGAATGTTGTCCAGTTGAAAAGATACTTCATGTAATAAGGATCCGTGATCCTTAGCAATATTCATGACTGATATCCTCGAAGGATCCTTAGAGGATAGATGATCCTCATTTTGGTAATGATCTAAACTCAAACTATATAATTCTTTAATTATCCTATATACAAGGAGAAGGATCCTGGATCATTTAACCTCCTTTCACTTGATTCTGAGTTTTGTAGAAGGTTCATGTATCCTTAACGAAGGATTAAGTATCCACAGAAGTCTCCAGTTTTTTGGGCTTGACCCCAGTTATTTGGGCTTGACCCCAGTTATTTAGGCCTGTCCCCAATATCGTCAGTAGCGCATGATGATCCTGGTACAGTTCATGGCAATGGGACCAGTACTCGCTTTAGGGGCTGACAATTTCATTGTACTGGCTGTATCCGGGATCCTACGTATAATGCTAGATGTACCATACATCCGTTCCTAAGGTTTCTAACGTTTTCACGTTAGCTAAGGTTTTGACATTTTCATGTCACTAATTTTGGATAGTCGACAGTGAGGGCCATACTCCAGTTTACACAAGATCCTTTGGGCTTGTCCCCACTTTTTTGGGCTAGTCCCCAGTTTTTGGGGCTTGTCCCCAGTTTTTTGGGCTTGTCCCCAGTATATTGGGCTTGTCCCCAGAATTGTTGGGCTTGTCCCCAGTTGCTAACTCTTTTCTTATATTGGCTTAGTCCCAAGTTATGTTCCATTTCAGGTTTTTAAAGGCAAATAGCTAAGGATCCTTGATCCTTACCTTTTACTAAGTTTTGTCTTTTGGTTTTCCTGATTGTAAATGTTAAAGGTTTAGGATCCTAACTTGGATTCTCAGGTATGATCCTTGATCATTTTGATTTTATTCTTTATTTATCTAAGTGACCCTTATTCTTTGACAACAGGACACATGATCCTTAAAGTTCACTACCTTTTTTAAATTTGTCGACTATAGGATATTTGATCCTTGATCATATCCTAAATTTTTTTGACATAATCTATTGAACTTTTATTCTCAACTTATGAATTCTAACAAAGTATATAATAGCAACTGAAAGGTAAGGTATTCACAAATGAAACAACACATAAGATAGTAAAAAGATTAAGATTTTATTTACCAAAAGTTAAACCCTTTAAAGGTTGTCAAAATTGCCAACCCAAGATTCTACCAGCAAAACGTGGCCCGTCCACTTGGGTTGGCAAAGGGTGTCCATATTTAACAAGGTCTAAGTGCAGGTAACAAAAGGCGGAAGGATAACAAGTGGTTTCATCCCCCAAACAGAGGATCCATCCACCACCCATTATCCTACCTATTGTCCAAAGGATCAGTGATCCACAACCGTAAAAACTATTGTCTAAGTAATTACAGACCAACATTGTTCTAAACATCAACAAACAAAAACCACTACCAAACTATAAAAAATGGGCTCCGGCCGCGTCTAGATAAATCCATCATCACCCATTTCTGCAGCTCACACCTTTGCTGCATCACCATCACCATCATTTCCAGCCCCAGCATCACCAGCTTGATCCTTAGCCCCGCTGCCACTTCCCTCAAGCATCAAGACCTCTCCAGCCTCCTCTTCATCATCAAGCTCAGCCAGCCTAGCCTTCCAGCCCTCCTGGTCCCAATTGGGCCTGTCAAATCCAGGATCCTGAGCTTCCTGGGCCATCTGCAGTTTGGTCTTGTACATAGCAATGGCGGCAGAGAGTTTGGCATCTTCCAACACCTCATTCTTCTCTTGGTCAGCAGTGATCTGGGCCATGACCACCTGCTTCTTTGCCAAGTTGAGCTCTTTTTCAAGGTTGGAGATGGTTTGATCCTTAGCCAAGAAGATCTTCTGGAAGTCTAGCTCCTTCATCTCAGCCTCTTCGACATATGCATCAAATAATATCTGGATCTCAGCAAATTTCTGCAAAGAAAGAAGGCGTCAATTCAGGATCCGTTATCCTTAAAATGTGCAGGACAAAATTAAGGGTCAGGGATCCTTACATCATTGAAGTATTCTTCAAACTGATGACGAATGAGGGGTAGGCCTTCAAGGTTGTCAGCTTCAGTGGACTTCCTCTTCTTTCCTCCTTTGCCCTTGGAGGTGACAGGCTTAGGAACTGGAACACTTGGGCTAGCAGTGGATTTCTTCTTTCCGGACCGGGGAGCGACAGTACTAAGATCAGTGATGTTGAAGCGAGTGGCTGACTTTGAGGATTTTCCAGCGCCTACCAATGCAAAACAACAGATAAGTATTCTTGTTTTATTTTCATTTAAACATTTAATCATATACAAACTTGGATACTTACTTGACATTGTGACTGAGCCGGAGGATACTTCTTGAGAATCCTGTGTATTCACTTGGAATGATCTTACTGCAGGATCAAGACTCCAGAAAGCAGCGATCCTCTCTTTTGTTGCAGGTGATGGAATGATATGAGAGACAGAGATAGCTGCAAAACAAAAAAGTGGTCAGTTATCCTCAACAGAAACAGGATTATCCTATGATCCTTCTATAAGGATCCTTTATCCTACCGTGGGTGGCCCACTTTTTTGGGAGATCCTTCCCATCCGGGTTGGAATCCTTCCTAATGAAGAAAAAACGCTTCTTCCAGTTGGTGTCATTCTTTGTGGTCTTCAGGATCGTGTGTGCATCACCGGGTTTATGTTTGAATAAGAAGCGGTGTGAACCATGGCTTACAAGGTTATACAGTTCAGCCAGTTCCGGCATCCCCAACTCTATGCCTTCCTGCTCAATGATTTTCTCTAGGGTATATAAAACCCTCCACATAATTGGCATGGCCTGAATGTAGCACATGCCGGTGAGAGAAAAGAAGGATTCAGTGAAGGCAGGGAAAGGATAGGAGAATCCTATCAGGAATGGAGTAGCTGGAAAAGCAACCTAGGTTTCAGAAACAAAGTCGATTTTGGCGGTAGGGTCAAAGGGTTTGAAGACGGTGTCTGCCGGAAAACAGTGGCGGATCCGGTCGATCTCCGGATCATTGAAGTAGCAGAGTTCCTTCGGAGAATCTTTGATAATTCCTTGGCTCTTTAGGGGACTATCTTTTTGATGATCCTTAGCCGGTGAGGATCTTAAAACCATCTTGGCCATGGGTGGTGATAAAGAAAAAAGGAACAGCGGAAGAAGATGAAGAGAGAAGGGAGAAAAAAGTACCTGATCAATCTTCAAATGAGGATTTAAAGGGTGTAACGCACGAATTTAAATGCCTCTTGATCCTTATCTCTAACTTGAAATTATAATGATGATTTTACAGGCAAGTCATGTCGCTGACGTAAGGCCAGCAACGGCTACTTAGATTCCAACGGCTATATATCCGTTAGTCAGTTCATTGGGGAGATAAGATCAAAAAAATATAACTCGTTAATTTACATTTTACTCATATTTTGGGGGCAATTGTTAGGGGACGATTTTCTAATACTAAGGATCACGGATCCTCAAGTACTGCCAGGATCACGGGTCCTCAATTCTGTTTGAATTAAGGATCCTCAGAAGGTGTTGCAGGATCAGGATCCAGGATCCTTATTGTTATCCTTACACTAACGGTTGTCTACATTGCATGTGAGCTCGTTTTGCAGGAGTATACACATGGACCAAGTCTTACCGATATTCTTGGAGAATATGCCCTCAATATTCCGCACGTGCTTGGCCTTTGTGAACGTTATGGAGATCGTGGGAAGCTCACACATTTAGCGGATAGTTAGTTATCTAGTTATTTCTAATTTTAAAAAGGGGATAACAAGCTTAGATTAGGACATTCGGCTAAGTTAGTTAACACACACACTCTCGCAAGCTCTCAACAGTTCATTTGGCGATTTCATACACATTGCACTCTAGTGATCCTTGTAACAAGCTTGTTATCATCCCGAGTTGTAACAACCATTTGTTTAATTATAGTTGGGGATCGGTAGTTTCCATCACTCGAGGTTTTTTATGCCGGAGATCAACTCTTCATCAAGGGCTTTTTCCAAGTATAAATCCTTGTGTCACTTGTTCATTTCGTTTGCAAGTTATTCATATAATAGTTCATTGTTTCAAGCATCATTCCTCACAACAAAGATTTGGTTGCATTATCCTAGCCTGATTTTTTGACCAAAACAATAACTAGGGCTAATATCAATTTCTCTAAATGAGAATACCTAGTTTCAGCATCTAATAAACTTTTACTAACATAATACTGCTGACCTTCATGATCCTTTACAAGGACAACACTTACTGCATTCCCTGATACTGCAAGATACAGGAATAATGGTTCACCATCCTCAGGCTTCATCAATAGGGGTACAGATGAAAGATACCACTTCAAATCCTACAAGGCTGCTTCATGCTTTACTCCCCATTCGAACTTCTTGTTCTTCTTTAGGATATCATAAAATTCCTTGCATTTTTCTGAGGATCTTGAGATAAATCTATTCAATGCTGCTACTCGTCCTGTCAGTCTTTGAACATCTTTCATGTTAGAAGGTGATTTGATATCCAAGATGGCTTTGATCTGTTCTGGGCTTGCTTCTATCCCTCTTTTAGTCACCATATATCCTAGAAACTTTCCTGCCCCCACTCCGAAATAGCACTTAGCAGGATTCAGCTTCATGTTATACTGATCCAGGATATCAAATGCTCCCTTAATATCCTAGAGGTGATCCTCAGCCTTTTTAGATTTTACTACCATGTCATCGATGTACACCTCCATGGTGTCCCCCAGCTTGTCTTTGAACATCATGTTCACCAATCTTTGATATGTTGCACTTGCATTTTTCAAACCAAAGGACATAGCAGTATAACAATAAATACCTATTGGTGTCATGAAGGCAGTATCCTCCTGGTCTGAAGGTTCCATTTGGATCTGTTGGAATCCTGAGGACGCATCCATGAAGGTTAACATCTCATGGCCGGCAGTAGCGTCCACCATTGAGTCAATATGAGGAAGAGGAAATGGGTCTTTGGGACAAGCTTTGTTTAAGTCTGTGTAATCTACACAAACTCTCCATTTCCCATTTTTCTTCTGCACCACCACTACATTTGCTATCCATCTTGGAAACTTGACTTCTCTGATCATTTTGGATTTCAATAACCTCTCTACTACTTCTTGAATAATCATATTTCGCTCCGGAGCAAATTTCCTTCTCTTTTGTTGGACAGGCTTGAACGACCTGTCAATACCGAGCTTATGTGTTATAATATCCTTGGATATTCCTGTCATATCCTCGTGTTTCCACGCGAATGTTGACATCCTACATTTCAAAAAGTTAGTCAATTAATCTTCAATATCCTTAGGGATATTGGTTCCTACGAGCACCGAGAAATCCGGATTATCCTGATCCAGGATAATTTTCTTCACATCCTGCTCAGAAGCCTCCATGATATCCTGGCCTCGCATCTTTAATTGCTATGCTGCACTAGGTTTTGTTGAGGGTTTCATTGAAGAAGAATAACACTCCTTCGCTTCCTGTTGATCACTTTCCACCTTGACAACTCCCCAAGGGGTAGGGATTTTGATGCATTGATGGTAGGTTGACGGAACAGCTTTCATATCATGGATCCAAGGCCTGCCTAATATAATATTATAGCAGGATAAAGAGTCCATGACACAAAAGCGCTGCATTGAGTTGACCCCTTGAATATACACGGGTAACTTTATCTCTCCTACGGTATTCTTAGCTTCTCCACTAAAACCAACGAGCACAGTGGACTGTGAAGTAATATCCATCGGGGATACATTCATCCTTGTTGGACCGTTTTGTGACCCCGAAAAGTCAGTAGAGAATGTTCATCTTCACGTATAAAGGAGGAATCAATATACACGAAGTTACAACAGCTATTCCTCTTCAATTCCTTCTCTATTAATGCTTTCTGATTACAATTTGACAGAGTTTCGTTGCCTAGCACATGATCAGGTTTCGCTCCAAGTGTTCCAAATGAAAACACACATCAGGTATTTATAGTTTTCTGATTTCGCTTATATGTCATGACATATAAGCGAAACCCCATGTGCACTATAAGCGAAATACCTGGTAACCACATAAGCGAAACCTCCTAATTAACTAATGTACACATAAGCGAAATACTTATATCTGATTTCGCTTTTAATGACAAACATGTCATTATGAGCGAAATCTCCAACTAAAACCCTAATTTCGACTTTCAAACTCTAATCTTGACTATCTTGACCTAAGACTTGATATACACGTAGTCAATAGACATTTCGTGCACCAACAGACTCCCCCTTGGATGTTGACGAAGTCTTCAGCTCCGAGTCTTCAGTCTTGGTCTTTTCTCCAACTCTCTGTCTTCACATCATAAGCATTCTATCTTCACAGGTTTAGGATCACAACCTAGCTCCATCTACAAACTCCCCTTTGACTGTTGATCCAGACTCCCCCTTTCACAGACTCCCCCTCTCAATATGCTAGAATCTGAGGTCTTAATCTGGTTCAAGCTTTGACAATTTGCTTCCGTTGGGAATAATGAAGTCTAAACCTGTGTCTCAAATATCAAACATTACAAACTATCTTTTCAACAATAAATCAGAAACTCAATCAGTTTTAGAAATCCACTCAAGTATTCAGGTCCAAGTTAATGACCCTGATCACTTGATTAATCTACCAAGATCAATTTAATGACCTCGGTTGATCATTTGATGAATCAAACTGATTTTGAAAAACATTTTCTGAAAATAACAAGTATCAAGTTAATGAACTTGTTTTTGACTTTTCAATAAATCAAACTTCATCAAGATAAGCTCTCCTCATTCTTCAGTCCAGAATCTCCTGCATCTGCTTCAATCATCTGAGAATCCAACAATCAACTCTCTACTTTGGTTTGTCGGAAAATAAAGCAGAAATAAAATCTTTTTGGATTTTATAAAGTGTTCTAAACTAAGAAATGAAATGCAGAAAACTTAAATTGCAGAAAGTAAACAAAGTAAACTATTTACAAACTTATTTTTGGCGAGCGTGTCAGGGAATCATATCAGCTATCAGACAAATTACAAGTATCGTTAAGCTTCATTTCATACTCAGACTTAAACAATTCACCTCGATTGTCGATATACTGATCCATCTTAAATTCTCACACACATTTCAACTTACTCAGGATACGATTTAGATGTTTTATGAACTTAGCTCATTCATGTGTCCCACCTCTTGAATATACTCCTGTATCCAGAATCCTAATATTCAGTCTTACAGGTGAGTATACTACAATGATATCTGTACATAAATTAGGTAATGCGAGGGCCGAGGGATCTCAGGTCGATACTTTCGTATACGCAGAGAGATATCAGCTTCGACTTTACGGTATGTCCCCTTTAGAGGATCTTTTAGCTACAACAGCAGCGACTATCAATTTTATTGTTTCATCTACATGCTGAGGGTTTATGCTATGTTTCAAGCATTTGTGGAAAGTATTATCCAAGGACTAGGTCAGAACTTCCATTCAGCAGAAGTCCCAGAATAATACCCCAGACATCATTGAGTATAAAAACCTAGTATATCAGAATACGAGACCTTTCAAACGAGATTTCAGGGGTTACCTATATATCCAAGTAGTGTTCCCCACGAATTTCACAAGTTTGAAATTTTAGGTTTATATCCCGAATAAATCTACTAAATGTGCGAAAACCTATCGACACATCATCAGTGAGACTGTTTAACTCATTTAAACTTTACAAATCTTTAGCATACTGTAATTGTCTAGCCGATGTACTATCATTTTCCCTATATACACAAGCTCTTTTTCAGATTTTATCATGTTTTGTATTTTTGCATTTTTTACTGTTTTTGTATTTTCAGAAAAATATATCTATATACATCTATCTACTCCCCCTAAATACCAAAACATGTAAAAAATCGACAAACCATTGCAGATTGTTTCTCGTCTTCATCCGCAACAGTACTCTCATCAACGCCAATAATACCATCCGACACCGAAAGAAGCTTCATACCGTTCAGTTTTAACAAATATTTAAACCGATTTTTATCAAAAGCTTTGGTATGTAAATCAGCTTTCTGTTCGTCAGTGTGGATTTTCTCAATTCGTATCAACTTTTTCTCGAAACAATCACGAATAAAGTGATGACGAATTTCTATGTGTTTAGTTTTAGCGTGATGTACTGGATTTTTTGTTATATTTATTGCGGCCTCATTATCAACAAAAAGAGGTGTGTTAAGAAACTGCAAACCGTAGTCGCGCATCTGTTGCTGTATCCACAGGATCTGAGAGCAGCAACTGTTAGCAGAAACGTACTCCGCTTCACATGTAGATAGCGCCACAGACGTTTGTTTCTTACACTCCCAGGTAACCAATCTAGGACCAAAGAACTGGCATCCTGCAGTTGTTGATTTTGAATTGACTTTGCAGCATCCGAAATCCGAATCAGAATACCCTTCGAGCGTAAAATCGCCTTTCCTAGGATACCACAACCCCAATGAAGGAGTTCCTTTCAGGTAGCGCAATATCCTCTTCACAATGATCATATGCGAAGCTCTCGGGTTAGATTGAAATCTTGCTGCGAGGCACGTTGGGTACATGATATCAGGACGTGAAGCAGTTAAGTACATCAAGGAGCAAATCATGGAACGGTAGAACGTTTCATCAGCCCTGTCTCCGGTGATATCTGGGTGAATCCCATGATTTGTTGCAAGTGGAGTAGCAGCTGGAGTAGAACTTGACATCCCAAATTTCTCTAGAATATCATGAACGTACTTCGTCTGATGAATGAAAATTCCCTCAGGTAGTTGTTCAACTTGTAATCCCAGAAAGAATTTCATCTCCCCCATTGATGACATTTCGAACTTTTGTTTCATCACTGATTCAAAATCTTTGCACAGACTTTCATTTGTCGACCCAAAGATTATATCGTCCACATAAATCTGAACTATCAGAAGATGACCGTCGACCTCTTTAGTGAAGAGAGTGGCATCCACTTTTCCACGAATGAACTTGTTGGCTAGTAGGTGTTGAGACAAAGTCTCGTAACAAGCTCTCGGGGCCTGGTGTAAACCATACAGCGCTTTATCCAATAAGTAGACTTTGTTTTTGTGGATTGGATCGGCGAAGCCCGGTGGCTGTCCGACATAAACCTCCTCTTTGACCTTCCCATAAAGAAACGCCGATTTTACATCTAACTGATATACTTTGAAGTTCTTCCAAGATGCAAATGCAAGGAAAATTCTGATTGCCTCTAGCCGTGCTACAGGAGCATAGACTTCTGTAAAATCAATTCCCTCCTGTTGACTAAAGCCCTGAACAACGAGTCGAGCTTTGTTACGAACCACAACTCCTCTATCGTCTCTCTTACACTTGAACACCCATTTGGTGTTAATATTCCTCTGACCATCAGGTAAATCCACTAACTTCCACACTCCCAACTTTTCAAATTGGCTAAGTTCCTCCTGCATTGCATTGATCCAAGAATCTTCAGTAAGCGCCTCTTTGTAAGTTCTTGGCTCAACCTGCGATATAAAACAACTCAATGAGAATTCAGTTTGCAAAGGAGCAAATTTTGAATAAAAACATGTAAGCCCTTTATCAATCTGTCTTCGAGTGCGAATGCCTGTCTGCAATTCTCCAATGATCAATTCCTCTGGATGATATGAAAAAGTTCGCGGCATCACTTCGCTTGGAACATCTACATTGCCCTCCAGATTAGTAACATTCTGATCTGCATCTTGTTCACCAACTTGGTTTGTTTGACTTGAAATTTGAATTTGCTCCCCCTCAGAATCTGAATCACCATGATCAAAGACTGGCATGTTTTCAGCTTCTTGATTATCATTCTGAACCGACTGATTATCCTGAGCAACTTCATTCTGTTGGACATCATCATGTTCACCAGCATTACTCGGACCTGCTTCATCGTCATTTGAAGTTTCCCGTGGTCGCCTCGAATACTCAGCTGGGAACCTTTGCTGTGACTCGTACTTTCACAAAATATCCAACTCATCAAAGAAATCTTCATCATCCTCTGATTCTTCTCTCATGTCAAACGAATCCTACAGTTTGTCATAATGATAACGCCATGAATCTCCAGGATTCTGCGGCGGCATAGTATAACCTTGACATTCAACACTTCCAGCTTCAATAATCCGCTTCTCACTTGGAACGAAGACATGTCGCATCGGATTTGCATAACCAACAAATATTCCCTCAATTCACTTCGGACCAAACTTTCCATAAGGCTCTATAACAGTACAGGGTGACCCGAACGGTTCTAGATACTTCAAATTCAGTTTACGGTTATTGATTAGCTCAAAGCATGTTTTGTTGAACTTCTTGACAGTGAGAACCCTGTTGAGCGTATAGCATGCGGCGGAAACAGATTCAGCCCAAAATTTATCGGTAACTTTGAATCTGCAAGCATAGTTCTAGTCGTCTCAATTAGTGTCCGGTTTTTGCGTTCTACGACTCCATTCTGCTGCGGAGTGTACGGAGCACTAAACTCATGCAATATACCTCTTTCATCACAAAATTCTTCCATCTTACTGTTCTTGAATTCAGTACCATTGTCACTACGAATTCTTTTGATACGCCTTTGGTACAGATTCTCAATCTTTTTGAACAACGCTATCAAACTATCAAACGTTTCATCTTTCGACTTCAAGAATGATACCCACGAAAATCTGGAATAATCATCAGTAACCACTAGTCAGTAGAGATCCCCTGTAATACTTTTGACATTTACTGGACCAAACAAATCCATATGTAGTCTCTCTAACGGTCTGGAAACTGAATTGACTTGCTTTGTAGGGTGTGACTTTTTCTTCTGTTTGCCTTTAACACAACTAATGCACTCCCCTTCCAGATGAAAACCTTTGACATGAACTCCAAGAACCAAATCATTGTACACCAAATGATTCATCTTCCTTAGGTGAATATGCCCCATCTTGCGGTGCCACAACCTCGATTCTTTCTCAGTTGCTCTAGAAACAAAACAATGTGCTTGACCTGTTGTTGTAGTTGCTACACTCATGTCCAACACATATAAATCATTCACTCTAGGTGCCCTCATGATAATCCATTCTTCAGGGATAACAAATCATGGTTTCAAGATCAAACATTCTTTATCAGTGAAGTGAGTAGTATACATCCTGTCACAGATCTGGGAGATACTCAGCAGATTGTTCTCCAGCTCAGCAATGTAATTAACTCTTTCAAACGTCACAATCCCGTTGGATAACGTCCCTTCACCTATAATCCTTCCTCCTTGATTACCCGCAAAACCTACGTAACCACCATTAATATTTCTCACATCATACAGCAACGCAGTCTTCCCTGTCATATGTCTTGATGCTCCACTATCCATGATCCATCTGGATACAAGTTTTGGAAGATCCTGCATGTCACACCCCGACCGCGTAAAACAACAAATCGCGGCGGAAACATCGGGGCGTGTTGCGACAGAATTAATTGTTTCATAACCATGGCATACAAAGTTGTATTTTATTTATCAACAAGGGTGTTACATTGTTTCAAACAGGAAATTTAAGAGTTCAGAACATAATTAAACATAGTCTATATTCTTTTAAAGTCTCTAAGGCACAGGTCCGCCCTAGTATCATGATCAACATCCTACGGAAAAGCACCTGAAAACACATGTGAAAATAGGTACGTCAGCATAAAAATGCCTGTGAGATACATAGGTTTTGTGAAAATAAGATTCATGACTTTTGTTTGAGAAAATGTTTAGTCATGAACCTTGTTATTTGCTTTGTCTTGTAAATCATTTGAAAACAATAAGATCAGATGATATGTATAAGTAATTGTCAGGTTAAATAACCATGTAAAAATGTGTTTGTATAAGATAAGTTGTTTGTAAATCAATGTCTTGTGAAAAGTATGTTATTTGTATAAAATGTTCTATGTCTCAAACTGAAATGATTCAAATAACGTTACGCCATGTAATACCATACAAACATTTATATATAGGAAGTACCAGCGGCGTATCCACCATGCTTGTATCATATTACACACGCATCGTTACTTAATCACTTAATCAAACCAAACCAACCAATGTAAAAAGTCTATGTTTAACCCAATTGTCAAATGTATTGAATAATATGTCAAAGTGTTTATGTCAAGATGCAAATCATGTCAAATGTCTATGTCAAATATCCATGTCAAATGTCTATGTCAAATATCCATGTCAAATGTCTATGTCAAATATCCATGTCAAATGTCTATGTCAAAATGTCATGTATGGCAAGTGAAATGTCTCAACTAAACCATATGCACAAAAACAAAGTATTGAGGTAAAACTTGGTTTAAATCAAAGCTATGTTTTTGTGGGAAATGCATGCAACTATTTAATATGAACATTTATGTGGTATTGTGAAAATGCATACATCCAAGCCTGGCGACTGTGGTGATAAACCCTTTAAACAAATTAAAGGTCTATCTGTCTTAATGTCAACGAATTCGGTCATTCCTTTCTGTCCCCTTACCCTGGGATGTCCGGAACGGGAGTTGTCAATTCCTATGGTACCACTACCTACTAACGAACGGCGTAGCTAATGTTAATGGATATATTGTCCCATGTAAACAAACCAAATGTCATAACAAAATGTGAGCATGTGAAAACAATGCACTAAGTATGTAATCAAATGAACATACATAGCGTGAAATGTCATGTAAAACGATGTACTAAGTAATGCACACAATGGGCATACCTAGCATGAAATGTCATGTAAAACGATGTACTAAGTAATGCACACAATGGGCATACCTAGCATGAAATGTCATGTAAAACGATGTACTAAGTAATGCACACAATGGGCATACCTAGCATGAAATGTCATGTAAAACGATGTACTAAGTAATGCACACAATGGGCATACCTAGCATGAAATGTCATGTAAAACAATGTACTAAGTAATGCACACAATGGGCACACCTAGCAGGAAATGTCATGTAAAACAATGTACTAAGTAATGCACACAATGGGCACACCTAGCATGAAATGTCATGTAAAACAATGTACTAAGTAATGCACACAATGGGCACACCTAGCATAAGATGTAATGAAATCATGTACTATAATGTACTAACGAACATAGCAGGTATATGATGTGAAAACAGGAAAGCATGAAAGTAACAAGTAGGCACATGTGTTTCACCCCAAAACAGTTTGGAAAACAGTAAAAGAGGGGTCTATGTACTCACATAAACACCTTGAAAACATTTAAAAGAGGGGGTTCTATGTACTCACTTGTGATTGCTCAGCTGTATAAAGATAACCACCAAGCAATGCAAGAGATCTCGGAATCAAACGGCACCTAGTATAGGTAACTATGTTAATAACCGGACCTTAATCGGATGATTGGATAGAATGAGGTTTCGTAAACCAAACGAGTGTAGAGACTCGTGTCATTTGGTTTAACAAAGCCTACATACTAAATGAAACCTAACATAATTGTTTACGACCCATTACGACCCGTTTAGGAAGCTTATGCTACTTTAACGTGTCGTGCGCGTGAAACGCGTTCGGACCGCCTAACTAGTCCTATGATAAGTATTATATGCCTAAACATGTTACATAATCAGTTACGTGACAAAAGTTTAGGTTACATATGCTAAATTACTAATTATGTATGAAAAGGGTATTCTGGTAATTTACCTAAGGCATATAAACTACCTATCATATAACTACTTAAACGCCGTGACCATAAGGTATAACCTCGGAAGGTTATTCCCTACACTATGGTCACCTAATGTGTTTGGTCGGATCCTAATGATCGACCAAACTGGGTCGGGTTCGAAGGTATAGGCGATTTATTAGATCGCCTACCCTACGACCCTAGACAACGTGGTAATCAGTAGGCATAGTCCCAAGGGACTATAACCATCGTGATTACAATCACGTTGCGAAGTTCTAACGAACTTCGCATTGACCATTACTGGTCAACGCTGAAAGTCAAACAAAGTTTGACTTTCTGACTCGAAAAGCAGTAAAAATAAGGAAAAGAACGAAAGAATACTTACGAAGGGTCCCCGAATGCTAACCCAGATCAAAATAGCTCAGGTATGAAACGAAGGTTCCAACTTAGAGCTTTCTTAATCAGATTTGTGGGTTTTGGGGTTGTGGGTGGATGGGTATTTATAGAATTCGGGTAACCGTTAGGATCGTTTGTCGATTATCGTGCCTTAATCTCGTGCGTACACTTGTCACAAAGGTTATGGAGCCACATATGCTCCTAATCTTAGTGATTAAGCAAGTTGCAAACATGTGGTTGAGGATTAATTGGCTGCAACTTGTGATAAAAACACTGAATCTGGTCCAGATAGGGGCTCGCGTGACGCTAAGGACCCTCGCGTCACGCTAGGCCCCTGTTTTGGCAGATTTTGCAGAAATGGTCCCTGCACGTGTTTTAAGCGATTTTCGATGCGTTTGAACCCCGTTAACCTCATTTCAAGGCTCTAAAATGAAGTTAAAGTATAGGGAACTCAAAACATGTTCAAAAATATGCCGGATGATGGTTCGTTTGGTCGTACGAACGCGATGTTCGCTTAAGTACGACGGAATGCGCATAAGCGCGAAAAACGATCCAAATGACGCGACGAATGGATTTTTCTTAAGGCGAACACTAAAATAAAATATAGTCATGCTTTCATAAATTTTTGGATGTCCAGATGTATTCAGAACGTAAGTTATGGGCGAAAATGCAAACTTGTGCACTTTTTGACACTTTTAGTCCCTGAATGTTCCAAAAGTTTATTTTAGCACACCAAACCCCTCAAAGCCTATTTCTAAGCTATGTAAAGGATATTTAAGGTGTGTTTAACTTATGGTCATGTTCCGGAATGTTCGTTACAGTTCAAATTGACATACTTTCGCAGTTTGTCATATTTAGTCCCTGTAAGCGAATTAACTTGTTTTTGCCATACCAAAGCCTTCGAAACTTATTTCTAAGTTATGTAAAGGTTAATTAAGGTATGTTGAGTATATGTTGATGTTCCGGAGTATTTCTCGCATTAAACTGAGTACGTTTACGCACTAGTTTGCGTATAACTCTCCAGAAAGCGATGTAGAGTTTGAAATTACATAAAAGTCAAAACATGAAAAATGTACAACATAACAAAACAGACATTGGGATCAAATAACATTGTTTTATTGATAACATAACTGTTCATAGTGATTACAAGCACAGTTGTTACAGTCTCCCCTACTTGTGGAAATTTCGTCCCGAAATTTATTTAGAGGAAACTTGTGGAAAAAGATGTGGATATTTCGCCTTCATTTGATCTTCGCGTTCCCAAGTAAACTCAGGTCCACGTTTAGCTTCCCAGCGAACTTTGACCAAAGGAATGCGCTTGCGTTTAAGCCACTTGACTTCACGTTCCATGATTTCCACTGGTTTCTCAACAAATTTCAGTGTTTTGCCAACACGAATTTCGTCAAGCGGTATGGAGTAGTTCTCATCAGCTGTACACTTCTTGAGATTTGATATGTGAAAAGTTGGATGAACATTTCCAAGTTCAGGAGGTAACTCAAGTCTGTAGGCTACCTTTCCGATTCTTTCGACGATCTTGAATGGTCCAACGTATCTAGGTGCAAGTTTTCCTTTCTTTCCAAATCTGATCACACCTTTCCAAGGTGAGACCTTAAGTAATACTCGATCACCGACTTGAAATTCAAAGGCTTTGCGTTTTGGGTCCGCGTAAATCTTCTGACGGTTTCTAGCTGCCTGAAGGTTATCACGAACTTTCTTGACCTTGTCAGTTGTCTCTAAAATGAGGGCAGGTCCAGTAAGTTGAGCCTCGCCAATCTCATTCCAGCAGACTGGTGAACGACATTTTCGACCATAGAGAGCTTCGAAAGGAGCCATTTTGATGCTAGTGTGATAACTGTTGTTGTAGGAGAATTCAATCAATTTAAGATGTGAATCCCAGCTACCACCAAAATCGATCACACAAGCTCTAAGCATATCCTCCAGAGTCTGGATTGTTCTCTCAGATTGACCATCCGTTTGCGGATGATAAGCTGTGCTCAGATTAAGTTGGGTCCCCATAGCAGATTGCATGGTTCTCCAAAAATGAGAAGTGAAACGAGCATCTCTGTCAGAAATGATGTTCAAAGGAACACCATGTCGAGCTACAATTTCATCTACATAGATTTGAGCAAGTCTGTCAGTAGGAAAATCCTCGCGGATTGGTAAGAAATGTGCTGACTTTGTAAGACGATCAACGACTACCCAGATGGCATCATGACCTTTCTTTGTGCGCGGGAGTTTAGTAATGAGATCCATAGTAATGTTTTCCCATTTCCAAACTGGGATCTCTGGTTGTTCCAATAAACCAGAAGGATGCTGATGTTCAGCCTTAACCTTAAGACAAGTAAGGCATTTTGACACGTATAAGGCAATGTCTTTCTTCATACCAGGCCACCAATAGTGTGTACGAAGGTCCTTATACATTTTATCTGAGCCCGGATGAATAGAATAACGAGACTTATGGGCTTCATCCATAAGCAAGGTACGAAGATTATCCTGGCTTGGGACCCACAAACGGTCCATGAAGTAATATGACCCATTGTCCTTCAGTTCAAGAGCAGGTGTTATGTGATAGGGAAATTCCTTATCCATCAAACCTTGTGCAACACAAGATTGTTGAGACTGAGAAATGCGGGCTTGAATATCAGATCGAGCTTGAATAACAGATTGAACGCGTACACAATGAAGCTTAGTACGTTCCTTACGACTCAATGCATCAGCTACGACATTCGCCTTACCAGGATGGTAGTGAATTTCGCAATCATAGTCGTTTAAAAGCTCAACCCAACGTCGCTGTCTCATGTTGAGTTCTTTCTGGTTGAAGATATGCTGAAGACTTTTGTGGTCAGTGAAAACCACACATTTTGTACCGTACAAATAATGTCTCCAGATCTTGAGAGCAAAGACAACTGCACCTAACTCAAGATCATGAGTGGTGTAGTTCTTCTCATGTATCTTCAACTGCCTCGATGCATAAGCTATGACTTTGTTCCTTTGCATAAGAACACAGCCAAGACCCAATTTCGATGCATCACAATACACAACAAAATCATCATCACCCTCAGGCAATGATAGAACAGGCGCATCGCAAAGCTTCTACTTCAAGTGTTGAAAAGCTTCCTCTTGTTTGAATCCCCAGAAAAAGGGCATTTTCTTCTGAGTTAGAGCAGTTAGAGGAACTGCAATCTTAGAGAAGTTCTCAATGAAGCGGCGATAATAACCCGCTAGACCAAGAAAAGAACGAACTTCAGTAGGAGTAGAAGGTGTATCCCAATCCTTAATCGCACTGATCTTGGAGGGATCTACATGAATACCTTGTTCGTTGATAACATGCCCCAAAAATTGAACTTCTTTAAGCCAAAATTCGCACTTGGAGAATTTGGCGAAAAGTTGCTCTTTCTTTAGGAGTTCAAGGGTAAGACGAAGATGTTGCTCGTGATCAGCTTGCGTCTTAGAGTATATCAAGATGTCATCGATAAAAACAATGACGAACTGATCCAAATAAGGTTTGCAGACCCTATTCATTAAGTCCATGAAAACAGCAGGAGCATTAGTCAAACCGAATGGCATGACTGTGAATTCATAATGTCCATAACGAGTACGGAATGCTGTCTTCGGAATGTCTTCTTCTTGCACCCGAAGTTGATGATATCCAGATCGCAGATCAATCTTCGAAAAATAAGAAGCGCCTTGTAGCTGATCAAAGAGATCATCGATGCGAGGTAGGGGATATCGATTCTTGATGGTAAGCTTGTTAAGCTCACGATAATCGATACACATCCTAAAGGATCCATCCTTCTTCTTGACAAAAAGAACGGGAGCACCCCAAGGTGAAAAGCTAGGACGGATAAAACCTTTGTCAGAGAGCTCCTGAAGCTGCTTAGATAACTCTTGCATCTCAGACGGTGCAAGACGATATGGAGCTCTGGCAATGGGATTTGCACCAGGTACGAGATCAATGCGGAACTCGACTTGGCGTGCTGGAGGTAGACCAGGTAAATCTTCAGGGAACACTTCAGAATAATCCCGAACGACAGGAATATCTGAAATAGACTTACCCTTGCCTTTATCTTCTGTAACATGTGCTAAGAAAGCCACATAGTTCTTCTGCAGATACTTCCGAGCTTTAAAACAAGACATGAGTTTGAGACCACCGATAGGCTTCTCACCTTGAACCTGCAGGATCTCGCCTGTCGAAAGTGACACACGAACAATCTTCTTAGAACAAACTATCTCTGCGTGATGCTTGGATAACCAATCCATTCCCACAATAACGTCGAAGCTTCCAAGTTGCATAGGCGCGAGGTCAATAGGAAAAAGATGGTCGTTAAGATTCAACTGGCAGTTGCGAAGAACAGAATCAAGAATAATGGGTTCACCACTAGCAACCTCTACTGTCAAAGATTTGCCTAGTTTCGTTCTAGACACTCGAAGCATTTGCTCAAAAGACAAAGACACGAAACTCTTATCGGCACCGGAAACGAAAAGAACAGATGCAGGCTGATTATTAATAAAGAACGTACCGTTCACCACATTATCGTCAGCCTGTGCCTCTTGGGCATTCATGTTAAAAACTCGGCCTCTAGCCGGAGCCTGATTCTGGTTCTGGTTCTGGTTCTGGTTCTGGTTGACTAGTCTTGGGCACCGATTCCTATAGTGGGTCAGATCCCCACAATTGTAACAAGCACCCGGTGGGTATTGTGGTCTTGCAGCTTGACCCTGTTGCGGTGCAGGAGGCTGAGCAACTTGTTGAGCCGGGTTCTGAACCGCGGGATTCTGAGCAGATCGACAAACATTGGCGAGATGGCCTGATTTCCCACAGTTAGTACAGAAACGGCATGGAAGTTGCGGCTGGTGGTGACTGTTGCATCTATTGCACAAAGGTGCATTCCCTGTATAGGGTTTCTTCGCTGGAGGCTGTGCAGGTTGGTTGAGAGCTGCCTGATTAGCTTGGGCAGTGATAGCAAAATTTTGGGAAGCCTTACGCTTCTTTGACCTCTTCGAAGAACCAGAGTTCTTTCCATTCAAGTTTTGACCTTTCTTGCTATCTTCCTTGTCAGCCGACTGCTTCTTGCCCTTGTCACCCTTCCTGTGTAACTTGTTCTTCCGGATCTGCGACTCAGTCAATGTCGCAGATAACTCGATCGCCTGACGAAGTGTGGCAGGGTTACTACCAGTGAAAATGTCTTGTACCGAGTCAGGTAGGCCATCGATGTATCTCTCGATAGCCTTGTCGAGTGGGGTGACCATTGTTGGGCAAAGCAGACTCAGTTCTTCAAACCGATCAGTATAAGCCCTGTGCTCACCACTATCTTGCTTCAACACATCAAACTCTTTCTCCAACGCTCGCTGTTCATGGCGAGGACAGAATTCCCTCATCATAAGGGCTCTAAGTTCAGCCCATGTCTGTGCGAGAGCGACTTCTGCACCTTGGTCCCTCATAACCCCGTTCCACCATGTCAAAGCCCTCTTCTGAAATACGCTCGAGGAGAACTCGACTTTACGATTATCCGGACACTGCACATGGCGAAAAGTATTCTCTATGCTCTCAAACCACTGAAGAAGCCCAGTCGCTCCTTCAGAACCACTAAACTTGAGTGGTTTAGCCGAGTTAAAATCCTTGTATTTGCATGGAGCATTGTTGTTATTGTTGGCTGCGTGCCATTGAGCAAAGAGATTTGGGAACTGAGCAGCCATCTGTTCCGCAATAATTTCTGCCAGCTCGGCAGTAGCTATCTGGTTCTCGCGTCGAGGAGGCATTCTAAAAGAGGAAAACATGAAAGGAAACGAGTGAGATGATTGGATGAAAAGAATGAGATGAAACAAAATCAACAAGAGCAAAGATGGTGGTCATTCGTTCGTATCACAAAGCAAACAAACGACACACAGTGACTAATCAAAGTAAATGGGTCAAAATAATGTATTAGTGAAGACATGCTCGCCTATAAGTGAACACTCACTCCAAGAATTCCCAGGTAAGCACAACTGGTCTCGCGTCTGGTTGAGATGTATACGAAGTGCTTGCCTAGACAGAAAACCCAGAATACAGGCATTCACCCTTCCAGATTGCACATGTTCACATTATTTAAAACCCACAACGTTTGACGAGATTTTGAAAATTTGAAGGCACAAGGCCAAAAACCAAACTGAAAAAGGGTTCAAAACCATAAAACAGAGGGTTCAAAACCTTGTAAAAATTTATTCAAAAACAGATGATTGTTTTTCAAAAATCGTTTCGGAAAAATTTTGGTTCCTTGTTTTGTTAATCACCTAAGGATAGGTGATGTACATGTTTTAAGATCTAAACACAAGATAACTTGTGTTAGGTTCCTAGAAAAGTTATAGTCTAGGTCAAAGCATTACTAATAACCTAATTCCCTATAACCATTGGCTCTGATACCAACTCTTCTGTCACACCCCGACCGCGTAAAACAACAAATCGCGGCGGAAACATCGGGGCGTGTTGCGACAGAATTAATTGTTTCATAACCATGGCATACAAAGTTGTATTTTATTTATCAACAAGGGTGTTACATTGTTTCAAACAGGAAATTTAAGAGTTCAGAACATAATTAAACATAGTCTATATTCTTTTAAAGTCTCTAAGGCACAGGTCCGCCCTAGTATCATGATCAACATCCTACGGAAAAGCACCTGAAAACACATGTGAAAATAGGTACGTCAGCATAAAAATGCCTGTGAGATACATAGGTTTTGTGAAAATAAGATTCATGACTTTTGTTTGAGAAAATGTTTAGTCATGAACCTTGTTATTTGCTTTGTCTTGTAAATCATTTGAAAACAATAAGATCAGATGATATGTATAAGTAATTGTCAGGTTAAATAACCATGTAAAAATGTGTTTGTATAAGATAAGTTGTTTGTAATTCAATGTCTTGTGAAAAGTATGTTATTTGTATAAAATGTTCTATGTCTCAAACTGAAATGATTCAAATAACGTTACGCCATGTAATACCATACAAACATTTATATATAGGAAGTACCAGCGGCGTATCCACCATGCTTGTATCATATTACACACGCATCGTTACTTAATCACTTAATCAAACCAAACCAACCAATGTAAAAAGTCTATGTTTAACCCAATTGTCAAATGTATTGAATAATATGTCAAAGTGTTTATGTCAAGATGCAAATCATGTCAAATGTCTATGTCAAATATCCATGTCAAATGTCTATGTCAAATATCCATGTCAAATGTCTATGTCAAATATCCATGTCAAATGTCTATGTCAAAATGTCATGTATGGCAAGTGAAATGTCTCAACTAAACCATATGCACAAAAACAAAGTATTGAGGTAAAACTTGGTTTAAATCAAAGCTATGTTTTTGTGGGAAATGCATGCAACTATTTAATATGAACATTTATGTGGTATTGTGAAAATGCATACATCCAAGCCTGGCGACTGTGGTGATAAACCCTTTAAACAAATTAAAGGTCTATCTGTCTTAATGTCAACGAATTCGGTCATTCCTTTCTGTCCCCTTACCCTGGGATGTCCGGAACGGGAGTTGTCAATTCCTATGGTACCACTACCTACTAACGAACGGCGTAGCTAATGTTAATGGATATATTGTCCCATGTAAACAAACCAAATGTCATAACAAAATGTGAGCATGTGAAAACAATGCACTAAGTATGTAATCAAATGAACATACATAGCGTGAAATGTCATGTAAAACGATGTACTAAGTAATGCACACAATGGGCATACCTAGCATGAAATGTCATGTAAAACGATGTACTAAGTAATGCACACAATGGGCATACCTAGCATGAAATGTCATGTAAAACGATGTACTAAGTAATGCACACAATGGGCATACCTAGCATGAAATGTCATGTAAAACGATGTACTAAGTAATGCACACAATGGGCATACCTAGCATGAAATGTCATGTAAAACAATGTACTAAGTAATGCACACAATGGGCACACCTAGCAGGAAATGTCATGTAAAACAATGTACTAAGTAATGCACACAATGGGCACACCTAGCATGAAATGTCATGTAAAACAATGTACTAAGTAATGCACACAATGGGCACACCTAGCATAAGATGTAATGAAATCATGTACTATAATGTACTAACGAACATAGCAGGTATATGATGTGAAAACAGGAAAGCATGAAAGTAACAAGTAGGCACATGTGTTTCACCCCAAAACAGTTTGGAAAACAGTAAAAGAGGGGTCTATGTACTCACATAAACACCTTGAAAACATTTAAAAGAGGGGGTTCTATGTACTCACTTGTGATTGCTCAGCTGTATAAAGATAACCACCAAGCAATGCAAGAGATCTCGGAATCAAACGGCACCTAGTATAGGTAACTATGTTAATAACCGGACCTTAATCGGATGATTGGATAGAATGAGGTTTCGTAAACCAAACGAGTGTAGAGACTCGTGTCATTTGGTTTAACAAAGCCTACATACTAAATGAAACCTAACATAATTGTTTACGACCCATTACGACCCGTTTAGGAAGCTTATGCTACTTTAACGTGTCGTGCGCGTGAAACGCGTTCGGACCGCCTAACTAGTCCTATGATAAGTATTATATGCCTAAACATGTTACATAATCAGTTACGTGACAAAAGTTTAGGTTACATATGCTAAATTACCAATTATGTATGAAAAGGGTATTCTGGTAATTTACCTAAGGCATATAAACTACCTATCATATAACTACTTAAACGCCGTGACCATAAGGTATAACCTCGGAAGGTTATTCCCTACACTATGGTCACCTAATGTGTTTGGTCGGATCCTAATGATCGACCAAACTGGGTCGGGTTCGAAGGTATAGGCGATTTATTAGATCGCCTACCCTACGACCCTAGACAACGTGGTAATCAGTAGGCATAGTCCCAAGGGACTATAACCATCGTGATTACAATCACGTTGCGAAGTTCTAACGAACTTCGCATTGACCATTACTGGTCAACGCTGAAAGTCAAACAAAGTTTGACTTTCTGACTCGAAAAGCAGTAAAAATAAGGAAAAGAACGAAAGAATACTTACGAAGGGTCCCCGAATGCTAACCCAGATCAAAATAGCTCAGGTATGAAACGAAGGTTCCAACTTAGAGCTTTCTTAATCAGATTTGTGGGTTTTGGGGTTGTGGGTGGATGGGTATTTATAGAATTCGGGTAACCGTTAGGATCGTTTGTCGATTATCGTGCCTTAATCTCGTGCGTACACTTGTCACAAAGGTTATGGAGCCACATATGCTCCTAATCTTAGTGATTAAGCAAGTTGCAAACATGTGGTTGAGGATTAATTGGCTGCAACTTGTGATAAAAACACTGAATCTGGTCCAGATAGGGGCTCGCGTGACGCTAAGGACCCTCGCGTCACGCTAGGCCCCTGTTTTGGCAGATTTTGCAGAAATGGTCCCTGCACGTGTTTTAAGCGATTTTCGATGCGTTTGAACCCCGTTAACCTCATTTCAAGGCTCTAAAATGAAGTTAAAGTATAGGGAACTCAAAACATGTTCAAAAATATGCCGGATGATGGTTCGTTTGGTCGTACGAACGCGATGTTCGCTTAAGTACGACGGAATGCGCATAAGCGCGAAAAACGATCCAAATGACGCGACGAATGGATTTTTCTTAAGGCGAACACTAAAATAAAATATAGTCATGCTTTCATAAATTTTTGGATGTCCAGATGTATTCAGAACGTAAGTTATGGGCGAAAATGCAAACTTGTGCACTTTTTGACACTTTTAGTCCCTGAATGTTCCAAAAGTTTATTTTAGCACACCAAACCCCTCAAAGCCTATTTCTAAGCTATGTAAAGGATATTTAAGGTGTGTTTAACTTATGGTCATGTTCCGGAATGTTCGTTACAGTTCAAATTGACATACTTTCGCAGTTTGTCATATTTAGTCCCTGTAAGCGAATTAACTTGTTTTTGCCATACCAAAGCCTTCGAAACTTATTTCTAAGTTATGTAAAGGTTAATTAAGGTATGTTGAGTATATGTTGATGTTCCGGAGTATTTCTCGCATTAAACTGAGTACGTTTACGCACTAGTTTGCGTATAACTCTCCAGAAAGCGATGTAGAGTTTGAAATTACATAAAAGTCAAAACATGAAAAATGTACAACATAACAAAACAGACATTGGGATCAAATAACATTGTTTTATTGATAACAGAACTGTTCATAGTGATTACAAGCACAGTTGTTACACTGCACATAACAAACTTTGACTTAACCAACTTCAATAAAGATGCCGATTCATGCTTCGCGATCAAGGAAGCTCCGGCAATTCAAACTGTTTAGTCAAACATGGAGTCCACCCAGGCCTCATCAGCCTTAGGTGTAACGTTGACTCTCGCAATTTGAATTTTGAAGTTTTCAGCCTTAAGAGGTGGAAAATTTGCATCATAATCAATTTGAATTGAATCCTCAGAAGGTGAAATCTTTTTCTCACTTTTTGGTTTCCAAACTTGTTGAGATAATGCAACCCGCTTGTAAAATTTGTCATTTTTAGTTACCACTTTCTTTACGGGTTCATTTTTCACTTTGGTGTTGTCATTTTTCACACTCTTTTTCTCAACAACCATTTGTACTTTACCCTTTTCGTCAACTTTCTTCTTTTGAATCTTCACAGTTTCAATCTTAGGCTTCACATTGGTACACTTTCGTGCAATGTGACCAACTTGATTACATCTGAAACATGTTCGAATATCAACAACTCGACTTGTGCCTTCAGACTGAGACTGTGAAGATCTTTTCTCAAAGAACTCTTCATTAGATTTTGAAAAAATCTCTTTCTCTTCATCAGCAAGTGAACTCGAACTGTTCACAAACTTTTTCTTTTCAGCAAACCTCTTGTTTGGAACATTTCTTTTCTGATAATTCCTACCACCCTGATAACCACCCGACCAGTTATTTCGATGGTTATTATAGAAACGTGATGAATTAACAGATTTCTTGTAGTATGATTTATCTCTTTCAAAACTCATTTTTCTCTTTGTTTGACTCAGATTGTTCACTTCTGACAACTCAACTTCGACCAACTTGAAAACATTTGTCAATTTGTTCATATTAACATTCTCAATCGGAAACTCAGAATCCGAAAACAAGTTATCTGAACCCAACATCTTGTACATGACAAGATTTGATTCTTCATTTAAGTTGTTCTTGGACTTTTGTTTCGGAATGTAGTTGTCCAAGAAACACCCATTTTCCTCAGTAGTGTCACTATCCGTTTTTAGCACATTTTCAACAACACCTTTTACAATATCATTTTGGACAATATCGTCATTGGAAGATGTGAACGTGACATCAATTGAATCCGGAAGATTCATTTCACTTTCTTCTTTGATTTCAACTAACCCTGATTGCTTTTTCGTGTAGTTATCAAGAACAGGTGGTGGAACTTGATGAAAACCCACCCCAGTTCCATCAGAGTACACATCTTCGCCTGCTTTGTCTTTCCCGATGGGTTTGGGAATAATGTGTTGCAAAACAAAGCTTGCGGAGCTGTAACTGTTAAGCTTTAACTGGATTCGCTCGTTTTCAATTTCAGCCTCTTGAAATTTAAGTTTTAGTTTAGCGATTTCATCCAGTTGTTGGTTGATTGATTCTTCTTTTACTCTAAGCACTACTTTTAGTTGAACGTTTTCTTTATAAGTTTTACCATTTCGATTATCATTATCTTTCATTGTGCTTTTAAGTTTTTCAAACTTCTCAGAAGTCTGACGGTTTTCAAGAATTAACTTTTCATTTTCTTGTTTAATTTTGTCATGATCAATTTTATCATTTTCAATTTGGCTAGTTAATTCTTTTATCCGTTCAGTTGAAGCTTTAACTCTTTTGTCACGCTCAAGAATTTGATTCTCAACGCTTCTGACTTTTGCTGTCAGATCATCAACTTTCTTCCCGTTGAGATACGTAACTGTGTTACAAAATTTGCACTCTTTGTTGCATTTTTTGCAATCAGCATTTCCATCAATTTTCTTACCTGACGCATTTGTTGACAAATTTGAACTGACCTGGCTTTTTGACTCAGACACGGAGTTAGAGTCTACCTCAAGTGCCTTAGCAGCCAGCACTTTGTCAGCCATTTTTCCCAGGTTCTCAGCAGTCAACTCCTGCGTTGTGTCAATAACCCCAGTATCAATCTTCTTTGAATTTTCTATTTCTTCTTTCTCCTTCCTCTCTTTCTCTTCTTTCTCCTTCCTCTCTTTCTCTTCTTTTTCTTTCTCGTCTCCAGTTCCCCACCATTTATTCTGCCAATACTCATCCTCATCTTTGAACTCCTTTATTATGGCTTCCAGATCAAGAGTTTTGTCATCAATTGCAATATTTCCATATGGATCAAGATAACACTCCCTGTCCGGATCCCATCTTCTCGCTCTTCTCGCTTCCAGATAGATACCAGAAATTCTAATTATTCTGCTTTCAGCCAACATTTTTCTGTATTTATACTTCTGCTTTTCAGTGTGGTTATCTTTCCAAGGAATAGGTTCGTTTTTCGCCATGAACGCATAACCGACCGCATCTTCCTCCGGTAGAACCTCTTGACTCCAATCATACCCTTCATCATCGTAAATCACCGCAAGAGCTCTAGATTTCTCTCTATTGTCTTCAACCTGCTTCAATCTAGGCGGCTCAGATTTATTCTGGTGATAAATTGCCTTCTTCTAGTAATCTTCTCTGAAAGGGTTCTCCAACTCATCAGCATATGCGTTTTTGCATTCTCGTTTGAAGTGACCTTTCTGCTTACACTTGAAGCACGTCACTTTGGACTTGTCAAATCCATGCTTGGTAGATGGACCACCAATTGTCTTTCTTCCGGTTATTTCCATGAAACGCTGTGCTCGACGAACAGCACTTGCCATACACCAACGAATGTCGATCAGTTCCATTTCCTCCGGATCAATCTGATCATAATCTTCTTTCGTCAAGTTGGTGTTGCCAATCTTCCCTGCTACTAACCCTTCATATGATTCCAACACAGATGCTAGAAAGATCATCTGTTGTTTGGCTGACTCCTCATCAAAATTCTGAGCATTTTTCAAGTCTATTGCGATGTTGCATTGAAACCGATTCTTTGCATCAGAATGACTTCCAGATGATGAAGATCCACTGTGATAACCACTGTGACTTCCACTGCTTTGACCACTTTGACTTTCTTTGCTTGCTGTGGACACATTCTCAGCAGAAAACGCAGTCTTGGGAGAAGTTGCTTTTGGCATCATACTTTTTGGATAATACAAATCCAAATTCTGCTAGTAGGATGGGTGATTGACTTTGAATGTATTCTTTAGTTCCAGCTCGTGACTCTCGAGTTTCTCAATCAACAAATCTAATGTTAACTTTTCTGGTGCCTTGATGGTATTCTTCAGCATCAGCGCATAATATCTCCAATCCATCTCGTCAGGCAACAAATCGAACAATTTGTCGATAAGCTCTTCTTCAGGATATTTGATATCATGTCTTGCTAATTCCAGCTTCAAATGACCAAACCTTTCTATCATTTTACAAACTGACTCGTTCTTTAAACAACCAAACAGATCAAACTCTTTTCTAAGAAGTTTTCTTTTGTTTTTCACAATTTCTTCACTACCTATACATTTCTTTTCTAGCTTTTCCCAGAGATCTTTTGCATTTGAATAATTGATCAAAGAGATTATGTCCTCCCGGACGGACTAAAACAACAAAGCCACACACTTTTGTTCAGCTACAAACGATTCAATCTCCTCAGCAGATGTTAAAGTTTCACCATTTTTGTTTCCATTGACATAACCATTTTTCAGACTCTTCCAGCTGGGAAATGTGAATGCCATCAACCAATCTTCAAACTTTCTTGACCACCAACTGTATTCCTCGATAGCCATTAGCTTTGGAGGTTTATTGAATGTTCCGAAGGCACTTTCCGATTCCCAAGCTTCCGTTAACTTTTTCTTCGTATTTGGCGGATTCTCATTGTTGTTGCTTGTAGATGAATCGTCTCCCGAATTTCCAGCAAATGCGTACATGTCGCTAAACGGGTTCAAGAATATGTCATCCATCTTGAATGTACCTACAAAATCAGCAAATACTTAGAAAAACTTTCGAAATTTTGAAAAACAGTGACAAATGAGCGAAATATCAATTTTGTGACAAATAAGCGAAATCACATATGTCAAATAAGCGAAATCAGGAATTGTGACAGATAAACGAAATCAGACTTGACACATCAGCGAAATCACATATGTCCGAATAAGCGAAATAGGCAATGTCCGAATAAGCGAAACTTGATTGTTCGTATGAGCGAAATTAGGTGATGTCCCTATAAGCGAAATACCGAATAAGCGAAACTATAGGTAATTTTGAGCGGAATCTTTGAGCGAAACTAGGTATTTCGAGTGAAACCTACGATGTCTGTAAAAGAGAAATATGGTTTTCAACTGATTTTTACCATTTTTAAGTCGTGTTTTAACCTGAAACTTTCTAGGGTTTGTTAATACTGTATTTTACACGTTATACTCGAAATTCAGTCCATTTCAACTGTAGGAACCAGTTCAAATCGAAAAAGTATGAAAGAAAGTGAGTAGAAATGAGAGAATTTGGTCGAACCAGCTGTAGTAGTATGAACTCCTCGTCCTGAAGCTCTGATACCACTTGTTGGACCATTTTATGACCCCGAAAAGTCAGTAGAGAATGTTCATCTTCACGTATAAAGGCGGAATCAATATACATGAAGTTACAACAGTTATTCCTCTTCAATTCCTTCTCTATTAATGCTTTCTGATTACAATTTGACAGAGTTTCGTTGCCTAGCACATGATCAGGTTTCGCTCCAAGTGTTCCAAATGAAAACACACATCAGGTATTTATAGTTGTCTGATTTCGCTTATATGTCATGACATATAAGCGAAACCCCATGTGCACTATAAGCGAAATACCTGGTAACCACATAAGCGAAACCTCCTAATTAACTAATGTACACATAAGCGAAATACTTATATCTGATTTCGCTTTTAATGACAAACATGTCATTATGAGCGAAATCTCCAACTAAAACCCTAATTTCGACTTTCAAACTCTAATCTTGACTATCTTGACCTAAGACTTGATATACACGTAGTCAATAGACATTTCGTGCACCAACAATCCTCTTTAACGTTTCCAACTGAATTATGTTGACTGAGCTGCCATTATCCACTAATATCCTGCGCACAAAATGGTTAGCAACATACAACGTTATTACTAAAGCATTATGATGAGGATCCTGGACAGTATCCCTGTCATCATTATCGAACGTGATCACTTTATCAGTCGTGAGGGTTGACATCCTGGTTGACTTATTTCCCCTCTCTACTTTGGCTTCCTTCGCGTGTCTTTTCGCCGCAGAATATGATGTGCCGCAGATGTCGGATCCTCCTGAAATAAAGTTAATTATTTTTGCATCCACAGGAGGTGATGCTGCCTAGTGGACACATTTAACTCATTATCCTGTTAAGATTAATTATGTCCCTAAGGACAGAGATATTTCCAATGGCCTTGTATTTTAAAAACCTCATTTAGTCATAATTTCACATCATAGATATATTTTTGGCTCTAAAGGCCATTTTACCCAATTACTAGTATAACCACACTTGAGGTGGACTATTACTGAATTCTGATTCAACCATCTTCAGTCGTCCCATAAGCCTTACCGAAAGTATGATGTGTTACAAATACCTGGCGGGGTATCAATACCTTGCGATTATCTTTGCTAATATATGGCAATGCATGCCCCTACAATATGCTTACTAATGTGTCTAAAAGACAACATGTTATTATAATGTTTAAACCCGCATTTTGGTAGTTTTTTGTTGTAATTATTGCTTGAAATGGATTAAATTTTTGTTTTGAATGTTTTACAGGTTCCTAACTGAAATAGAGGATTTTCGGGCAAGAATTAGAGATTACTGAAATTGAACAGAAAGTAGGACAAATCCATATGTTAACGGGCCATGAACAAGGTAACGAACTAGAAGTCGTGGGGCCTAAGCTAATGCACTGACCTACAGATTAGAAACCCTTGAATGAGACAGTAACACATGGCATGTTGACGGGTCGTAACCCGGGACGTGTTTACGGGTCGTAACCCACCCAATCATAACATGGACCGTATTTAAAGAATGAGATGTCATAAAAACTGATATGATAAAAAATACACATGTTTTTATATCAATTTATTACTCATTTTTAATATGTTTTGTTAATGAAATGTTCAAAATAGGTTTAAATTGGTTCATATTGAAGTTTCAGGACACAAATAGCCCAAGATTAACAAAGAAAGCAAAACCAGATGAAAAACGAAGAAAAATAGAAGAAACTATCCAGACACGCCCCATGCCTCGGATCCGGACACCACCAGACACCTCCAGAAGCGCACCGTGCGAAGATCAGTTAAAAAAGCTAGGCACGCCCCATGCCTTGGCAGTACAAGACAAAGAAAAGCTTCTACAAGATTTGGAAGATCCCATGGGACCCACAAAGTTGACCACGCTTTGTGCTGATGAGTCACACCCCAAACCTCGATTCCCTCCCCTCTTCTCCACTACACACTTCTCTTTTACCCACACTTTCTAATCATTGTAATCATTAGGAAAAACTACAAAATCATTAACGTAATTAAGCTTTTTATGATTTATATAATCTTTACAAGTTTGATCATATCTTCTTCCATGGCCATTCTTGGCTAGATTCTTGAGGGTGTTTTGGGGAAACTTATCCCCTTGCTGTCAAGCTAACTAAGGATGATCATGGGTAAGCAATGTGCGTGTGTGTGTTAATGACTTTAACTAATTAAATAGTTTATTGAAAGTGAGTGAAATAATAGTGTCGCCATTGATCTGGGTCATTAGAGTTTCTGCCTAATCCTTAAAATCTACCAACAATCTCGTGTCACCATTGATTTGGGTCGTCCATGTTTTCTATGTCCATGTAGAGTCAAAATATGTCGATGCTCTTAACTGAGGTTAAAAGTTTTGGTTGGGACTTTAGGTTGGGTAAGCTCTTGCCTTTACGTGGTGCCAACACCAAAGTGTAAAGGACTTGATATATATAAAAGTAACTACCTTAGGGGAATTGACGACTCACCGACAAACTAATAGAAACAAGTAATATATCCCTTGGAATGACGCTAGTATGACACGTCAATAATATGAAGTGGAAATAGTAGGAAAAGTTGATAATATGGAAAGATTAAGCATGAGGCCGAATGACAAAAGCAATGAAATGGCAGCAGGGACCTTAACTTCTACAAGTTAAGTGATGAATACAACATAACCAACTGCAGGGCGTCATAGGGTAGATTATAGAAACGAACCGAATGTTCCTGGAATGGCAGTCTGGAGGTTCATCTCGGGTGATGAAATTGTAGTAGGAAAAAATCTATGATTTACTAAGAACTTTCATTTGTTTAAATGGTATTATATTAACCATAGTTTTGCTAAACAAACTCACATTTATTGAGTTTTGTACACTCGATTATATTTAACACTTCACTAAGTGTGGAATAGTATTTAAATTTGGCGCGCATAAAAATAATCTAATTTATTTATGAAAAAAGTTTTCGTTAAATTTTAAGAAAAAAAAATGGTGTGAAAAAGAAAATTTAGTAAAACATATTTGTTTATTATTATTATTATTATTATTATTATTATTATTATTATTATTATTAGTATTAGTATTAGTATTATTATTATTGTTGTTGTTGTTGTTATTATTATTATTATTATTATTATTTCTGCGTATAGAAACTATATATATGTGCGTTTTTTATATAAGGCCAAATTTGAGGTCAAAAAAATTAACGTTTCTGTGTGCTCTTGACTTGAATTTGACTATCACTGGGTTGTGACGCTCAAAATGTTTAGGCCCACCGCTTGTAGCGGGTAGGGTTACAACAGTGTGTTCTGATGTGCTAAAAGCGGTCTATAAAAACTAACTAATTTAACCCTAAACTAGACACTCTAAGTTTTAAAATTATAAAACTAAGACTCTCTAAAAGCTAGACCACATAACCGGCAAGTGTACCGATCAATGCAGTATAGCCTAAGTAAGTCTGAGTATCGAACCCACAAGACTCTACTGACTACGAATACTAGACTCGACTAACTTATCTAAGACTGACTCTATTTAATTGCTTTTAAGTTTTGAGGGGGGTTTCTAATAACCTAACGCAATTTATTAAAACTAACTAAATTAACTAAACTGGATCAAGACACGAACCAAGATTGAGAACGAATTCAGATGATGGGAAAGATACTACCTAGAGTGGAATCATGGATTGTACTAGTTACGTTTTATTAGGATGTTTGTTACTATTGAATCAGGATCTTCTAACGCTAAACCTATCGAGACATCGAGCAGGACTTCCGACCCTTATCAGGGAGACACCTATGGAGCTCTAAAGGCTGTTAGGGACACTGGTTGGTCTAGACTGCCTCATGGGTTATCAAAGTGGTTTATGCAAGTACCCTAATTCGATCTACTCCCTCACGGGTTATGTAACACCTCGAAAATTCATGTCTAATATTATATTGACACGTGTCACGGACTTTAAACGTGTAAAGAATTAAATTAGAGGGACTAAAGTTGACAAACAAGGAATTTATGTGTATAAAAGGATTCAAAGTGTCAACAATGGATAAATATACTCTAAAATAGCCCTACATGATGTTTATACCTTCAAACGAATAAATCATGGATCATACGAAGCCAAATATGAAAGAAAGTGAGAGATTACAAACGACAGGGGTTAAATGTGTCAACATGTTTAACGTATACCTCTGAGTGACCGTTTGGAAAACCCGAAGCTTTGTATCGATAAATTATGCTCACTAGAATGTGTGATAAAAATTTCACAAAGTTTCGTTATCGTATGAGAAAGTTATGACAATATTCGTATGCGAGGGGTTAAAAGCGTCAATGTTGAAAGTTATGACTTTTCGGGTGATCATAAGGTTGACCAAGGACTTACCAATACTTAAATATGTTATGGAGCCCTTAAAAGTAAGGTTAAAGGGCCAAAAATGCAAGAACAAGAGTTAAAACCACGTTACAAAGGACCAGGGGCTGAAATGTAATTAAAGGAAACTTGTTTGGCTGGTTCTGGAGGGCCAGGCGGCCCACGTAAGATTGCCCTATGGGCTTACGCGGCCCGCGTGAATAGCACAGCGATAGAAACTTTGGACAGGTGCCTGTTAAGGCTGTTGCACCGCCTTAAACCTTGTTTTTACATACAAGGGACTCCTCCACTGGTTTTTCATGCATAGAGGGCACTTGTCTTGATCTGGAAACACTCATAGACTTCCTTGGCATGATCCTAACTAATCAAATTCAATATATAAGGAGCTCTCTAGTTTGCAACATTATGCCATTTATTTGCAAACATTCACAAGACTCTTTCTGGAGCTCCTCTGATTAGCAACAAGCTTCCTAGTGATCCCTAATCGTGCATAGGACCTTTGTAAGTGTCCTTAACCCATCCTAATTCAGTTTAGCTTAGTTAATTAGCTAAAAGTCAAACCGTCGTAATTAAGATTTGACTTCAAGATTAATTAAAATTTGTTCAGTCAAATCTCGAATTAAAAGTACCTATAAGTAGGTAATTATGTGGGTAATAAACCCTTAAAAGGGTACTCTCTGATTTCCACTCTAACTAGATCAATTGTCGGGTCAAAGCTAACTTTAAAAAGTCAACATAATACTTATTTTCAAATTAATACATCGTTAGAAATGTAGGATCCATGTAACCTGTTTTATCATTAATATAACTTGGTAATTGATGCAAGAACATGTCTAAACATGTTCAACCCGACAATTTTCAGTTTAGACTCGGTTCGGAACCGAAAGTCGCATAATTTGACTTTTGCTTTGACTTTCAGTTCTGACCCGTTTAAGCCTAGTTTAGGATTGCCTTAGAGCTTCTTTTGAACCTAGTTACTTGTTAGTATAACCCTCTGCGATTATACGACTTGGTTCACTAGTTATCTAATTAATATGCAAGTTTCCGTTAATTGCCTAAATGTTGACTAGTATGCCCTTTTCACCATAAAATATGATTTTTGAAAATATAAAAGAGTAGAAACCTTGGTTACTGATTTATAAACTTGTACCCAAAATTTGACATCAGTTTGAGGTCTAGATTAAGAGTTATGCTCAATAGCGTAATTAGAAAGCTTTTTGTTAATTAAACGGCATAATTAGCATATAGCCTAGTTTAACCCACTTTTTGATATCAAACTTTTTACCCACTGATGTAATATAATATTTTGGGATTTTTGAAGATTTTTAATTAATTTTAGGCTGAGCATAACATAGGGTTATAGCTTTAATTCGGTTAATGTCGGTTTTGCCCTTTTTGGCTATAAAATGAGTTTTACAAATCTTTTTAACCCCAAACCTTTTGCCACTGATTTTATATATGATAAATAAATTATTTTAAAGCTTCTGGAATAACAAAAATATCAGCTTTCTATATAGATCCCAGAAATGGCTCCAAATCGCCTTTTTTAAACGTTTTTAACGCATAGTATGTATTAAAACTATTTTAAACATATAAGGTTTGATACCTACTGATATTTTAAGTATATTTTTGTACTTTGACAGTAAGCTAAAGTTTTAAACTCAGAATTCTAGTTTTGACCTTTTTAGCCTATGTGAAATTACCAAAATACCCCTAAGGTGCATAGTTTGGTTTAAATGATAAATTTCACATATATCTAGTACCCTACTGTTAAAACTTATTAAATTAAGTATATTTACTAAATAAATCAGACCTATAACTCAGATTACTAATTAAACTCTTTTATAACCTTTTAAAAGACCAAAATGCCCTTACGAGACATAGTTTGAGTTTAAATCCAATTCGGGCATAATAGGAGATATCTTACTGATGTCTCAACATATTTAAGGCATATTAACTTAGGAAACCTGTATATGACTCATTTGGTTACTCGTTACGCACTTTTCACGTTCGGATCGCCTTATGTAACTAGTTTACATATATTAGCCGAAACGGGTCAAACCTTATCATTTTTGTCTCAAAATCCAGAATGTGTTTAGTTTACCTATATTATACAAGTCTTCAAACTTGTCGGGTCTAAATCACATTCTATTCCGGTCTTCGCCTACTCATGCGTTTGAACCGTATCTTCCTTTAAAAAAAAACTAACCAGTTTAAGCTTAAGCTTAATTAAAGACCCGTTAGAAATCTAATAGGTTATTATAAACCTTTGTTCCAGAATAGGGGACCTAGTAAAAGCTACACGCACTTGCTATTTGTGATTAATACTTGCAAAGGTAAATACTTTTAACTTATTTTCCCTATACGGGCTTGGGATATGGTATATAAAATACCGCTTGGTCGGACATTGAATCTTTAATCGAATAGAGGTTAAACCATTTATATGCTCCGTTTGGAAATGTTTTGTTTGCTTAAAGCCTTTGGGGGGTTAATGACCATGTCCCGGATATCATTGGCATCATTTTACGAAATGGCCACGACCTAAGCACGGGGTGTAGGCGTACACCCGTCAGTGCCAAAATAAATAATGTGGTGTGTCTATTGATCTTTAACCCGGTACAAACCGGGCTACTGAACGCATAAGAAACCTGTAATTCTTTTACAAGATTATATTCAAATAATTATCCCAAGTTATAAAAAGTTTTGTGCCACGTGCATTCAAATCAATTTTTATTAAACTTTTCAAAATGAGTCAGTTAATTTGTATTTACCAGTGTAAACTGACGTATTTTCCCAAAAAGGTTAAGTGCGGGTACTACTCGAACTAGGCTGGCTTTCTCCTAGCGTCCACAATAAGTCTCGCAAGCTTGGATGTCATAAAACTGTTGAACGATGTCTCCTTTTTATTTTGATCCGCCTGTGGATCTGTTTCAACTACTTTTGTGATACTTAATATTACAATTTATTAAAGTTGAAATGAATCTATCTTTGCTTCCGCTGTGCATTTTTATATTGTGTTGTTTGACTATGATGATATCAACTACGTCACGATACTCCCCACCGGGCCCACCGGTAATACGTGGAAATATCGGGGTGTGATAGGTTGGTATCAGAGCCAACACTGAGTGAATTAAACACTAGGCTTTTATGTTTAATCTCAGTTACACAATTGCACATCCTTCGAATTTTCGAATCTAGACAAAGAACATAGGACAAATCCTGATTTTGTTTATTGTCTTTTATATTATTCTTTGTTGTTATCTTTGTTTATGTTGACAGGTCTAAATATGCCGCCAAGATTCTTCAGAAGAAAGGGAAAGTCACCTGCAACAGGCCATGACCAGGAGGCCGGGCCATCTCAAAGGCGAACCTCACCTGTCCCTATTAGCACCAACCCAGAGGGAGATTGGAGGGCACATCTACAGCCAGCGAGGCGATCTGTCTCGTTAGCTTCGTCACCTTCTTACTTACACTCTTTTGGACCCCATTCAGAAAACGAACCTGAAAACCCACAACCTTCGTTTATCCCTCTCCAGCGGTCCAACTCACGTCACTCTTTTGATAACCCGTCCCATATCTTACGAAGCCGGTTCAACCCGGCAAATTACCTCGAAGAACCAGTGGGTGTTAACCCATTGGGACCCGAAGATCACTTTTCCGGAGATCACGCCATGGATATGGACGAGGATACCGACCCTACCGAACCACCGACCGGTACCCCCACACATCCTATTGAAATCTCTGATGGATCGTCTTTCCATGGATCACCTTACCGTGGTCCAGATAGCTACCAAGCAAGGTTCAACCAGTGTGAGTGGTATTTCACACCCTCTTACCACTCATCGCCCTACCAGCAGCAGCAGCAACAGGATCCTTCCGGGGACTCACGCTTTGTGGCAGTTACCCCGCCACCACCACCACCACCACCTCAGCAGCAGCCTCCTGAGCCACCGAGGCGAAGGAGAACAACCGCACGAATGTCCATGCAAGGATCAGGAGTGCATATCAGCACCCCCCAACCATCGAGTAGCAGCCACTATCCGGCGCTCCGAGAAGACCAGCAGTTTGGGGGACCTTCAAACCCCAACCCAGAAGTGAACTTTGCACATGTTGTACCACCACTTGGGGTTTTGACAACCCAATTCCCACGTACGCTAGCCCAGCAACATATAATCCCTTCGAGCAGCCGGCTCACTCCAACTTCAATTATGCTGAGATCGACCCATACCTGGCGGCGTGGAACTATAATGCTCTCAACCCCGAAGGGCCTTACGGAGCTCCTTGGGGAGTTGGATACCCAGCTTATGGGTACCAACAGCAACCGTCTCTTCGACCTCCACATCAGCCGCAGCCGCAGGTACCACGGTTTTCCCCGCCTGAGCGGCAGGAAATTCTCCAAAGATTGGATCAGGTTGAGCAGCAAGTTCACAGAGATCGCAGGGAATGACAAGGTTTCTTCAAGGGATTAGTAGGTTTAATAAAAGGGAAGAGCAAGAAGGACCATTTGTCACACCCCAACCGATGGCGGAAACATCGGGATGAGACGAAGTGCGTAGATTGCAAGAGACTTCATAACACTATGTGACAATATTAATTTAATTCAAATTTCATTTCAAGACTAATTGTCATACAAGATTCAAATAAAAATAACAACATTGTTTCAAATTTAACATAACAACAAAAGATAGATTAGTCTAGGTGTGTATCTAGTCCACCCTAAATCTTGTTTCATCTTGTAACATCAATTAACCTGCAACATGTATTAAAATAGAGTTCAATGCAAAAGCAAAGGCGAGTATACAAGTTTTGTTACATAGCATAAATAGAATAAAAAGTGCTCATATCCAACACGATTCATAATATGTGAGTACTAGTATGCAAATATGGCGTACAATATGTTCAAACCCGAGTATACAACGCGTTAAAATAGCCTAATCCCAATAGAGTAGCGGGAGGTAACATGTTTAACTTAACAATACCCCAAGTCTAACGGGCGGTGCGTTAATCCTATAGCGCTATAATTGTTAAGGAAGGCTAGCAAAGTTAATGAGCATATATCGACCAAGTAGTTTACATAGTATACGAGAATAACAAGTACCACACATAGTTTCATGTTAAGCATGGATAGAGTATGTTAAAAATAGTTTGAGTGTCATTTTGTATAATTACATGTTGCATCCCAAAATGGTAAAAGGGAAAAAGGGATCGAGTATACCCACATTGGTTGCGTTGCGATTTCTTGTAAGTAGCGTACGAGTAAGATTGGAAAAAATCCAAGAAAACGAACAAGAGAGATTATCCTAGATGTTAAATACCATATGACGATCTAGTTAATAATGCATAGGTTTAATAAATAACCCTAATATTTAAAGTTTGCAAATTAGTTAGGTATTTTATCTAAATATAACCCGTTGATATATATAACAAGAAGATTTTTAATGGAATTGGTTCATGTATAAGTGTAGTTCAAAAGGAATAACTTAACAAACATAACATGTTTCATTTTGTATTTACTAATGTAAAACAGAAAAGAAAAAAAATATATAATTTTGGATACCGAATGATTACTAGTTGGATGAAACAACATAGACGACCAATCCATCACTAGTACACAACCTTTATCACTTTTTCTTTTTT